>JADRCH010000080.1:5879195-6096352 GCA_019843965.1 Rhynchomys soricoides
AGAGAGAGAGAGAGAGAGAGAGAGAGAGAGAGAGAGAGAGAGAGAGAAGAAGAAGAAGAAGAAGAAGAAGAAGAAGAAGGAGGAGGAGGAGGAGGAGGAGGAGGAGGAGGAGGAGGAGGAGGAGGAGGAAGAGGAGGAAGAGGAGGAGGAGGAGCACAGAAAGGTGGGGGAATGGGAAGGGGGTAAGGGAAGAGAAGAGACTCAGGGAGAGAGAAGGGGCAGAGAGAGTAGAGTGAGGAGGGGGACAGATTTACCTTCCAGGTAACTGTTGGGCATAGCTTAGACTGAATGCCAATAGATTTGCCATAATTCATCCAACAAGGCCCTCATAGACATCTCCCTAGTTTTGTATGGTAATTTAAATCATAAGGAGGAACTGTTGTGTTGTTAAGTCACAGAAGAGGCCCTGCAGTACACCCTGATCTGGTTTTTACTCAGAGAGGGGCAACTCTTTGGCCACTCCTAATGGGCCAGAGGATCCCCAGAGGAACCCCAGAGGAGCCCCTTAGATCCCTGTGGATAGTTTGCAGACTGTCTTTTGTGTGTGTATTTGTGTGTGTATTTGCATGTTCATGTTAGCTAGCACTTGCTTGTGAGTGCAACAATGCATACATGGAGGTCAGAGTCCATGATTTTCTTTCATTATCATGTCCCCAAAAGTTGAACTCATGCTGTCAGGTTCACAGCACATAATTTTACCTGCTGAACTGCTGAATCATCCTTCACACTGCTCAGCTCATAATAGCTCCTGGTTTGGGGGATTTTGTTTTTGTTTTTGTTTTTTTTTTCTTTACACTGAATCATGTATACTGCTACTTAGCATGGCAGAGAGAAGAAACACATTTCTCTTTAGATGAGAATGTAGAGGGTCTGGTAACGAGTTTGTCTGTTTCCTTTTTTGGTGTCTCTGGCAGCTCATGTCTAGCTGTGATAAGTAAAACTGGGTATGATCTTGAATTTTTACTACCCTATTGGTTACACTGGTTATGAAACTATAGCACAGAAAATACTATTTCAAACATTACATTTTAAATGCCAGAAAACAAATGGAACTTAATGATAGGTAGATTCATATCACAGTGACTAAAATATTTGATTACAAAATTATGTGTAGTGGTGAATTTGATTGTCAATTTGGGTACCTCTGAAATGAACTAGTAGACAAATATTTGTATGGGTTCCTGAGGACATTTCTAGGAAGTATTAACTGATAGAAGACCAGCTAAAGAGTGGGCAGAAGTTTGAAGGGCAGCCCAAATGTAAGATGTCCAAAATAAACACAGTGTGCCTGTGCCAGACCAGTATGTGCCCTGCTTGCTGGTAAGAGCACCAAATCTGCTGTTGCTACTAGCCTCATCACAGAAACTGGGATCCAGCTCCTTCAGTATTTCAACAAGGACTAAATTAAAGCCCAGATGATCTCCAGGAATCATTTAGCTTCCTACACCTAATTGAGACTTTTGAAACATATGGCTTTGTGGACTGAATAGTTTCCAGGTTTACAGCCTCTTTCCAGCATAGAGATAGTCACAGTTGGAATACCCAGTCTCTATTGTGTAAACTGATACAATACAATACAATACAAGTGTGTGTATATGTGTATATTATATCATGTTATTTTCCTAGAGACTGCCAATACAATAATTAACCTTTTCAAACAATAATTTAAATTAATGATAGGATTAAAATGACAAAACATAGTTGGATTAGCTGAGTGTAGGAGCCATTATCTTTAAACATTAAATGAAATCAGATATTTTAAGGAGGAATTAATAATTTATTTCCAAAATTGATGTCACTTATCTACAAAAATTAGACATAATTCTCTAAAACAATCAAATGTTCTTTTCTATTTTGTAAGCATTGTTAAGGTCATGTTTTATATACATAAAGATACAAATATAATTACTTTTTAAAGGAAGTATTTGTAACCAGGGGGCACCAAAACCATACATAACCCAAAACTGTAATATTTATCTATAGATATGTTCTGTCCCTTAATTTGATATGGGGATAATTAAAGAATTGATGGATAAAAAACAAAGACCTGAAAACGCTACCTCTTTGTCAGATCTCCATGGTTTTTGGTATGCATCTAAATAGATAAGATTGTTTGCTTCTTTTTTGATTGACAGATTATAAAATTTTCAGGTGGGAAAATTACTATCATGAAAGAGAAAACAAAAAGGCATAGTTGCAGAAAAATAATATTTTTCCTCAGATATGTAAAGTAAGTTTGGGACAATAAGATCTAGATTTATATGAAGTTAGGAAGTAGGTGGACCTGAAAGCAGTAGGCCTTGTCATGCTCCAGGTTATATGATAAAACGTTTTGATGCAGAGATCTTAGAACTGCTTTCTTGTCTTTAGCTGTTTTCATAATACTTCAGTAAATATAGACATGAAAGGTATCATACATTTTATAAATATGTGATAGCTCCTATTTGGAAGTATGATGAGAAAACACATTTCCCTAAATTAACTGGTGTCTCTTAGAAGACATTGTGTGGGTTTTGACACAGATTAGGTTATCTAAGAAGTCTGTAAGTTAAAAGAGAAGAATGTCATTTATATAAGAAAATCTAAAGTTTTTTTATGGGGAAAAATTCTAGGTTTTCTCATTCTGCAGGGACTCAACAGCTCTCAGGAAGTAGCAGGAGGGTCACCAGTTTGAGGCCAATCTGAACAATGTAGATAGATTTTGAATCAAGAAACAAACAAAATCAAAACAAATAAAAACCAAGCAACCAAACAACAGTAACAAGAAGGAAGACAAAGACGTCCTGATTTTATGTAATTAAGATATTTAAAATTCCACCTTTACTTACTTTTTAAATTTACTTTAAGTGTATGAGTAGCAGCACAAAATCAGGCAAAAATCACAGGGAAAAAAAAACTGAGGAGCAATGGACAACTTTAGAAATGGAAAGAACATTAAAGGGCAACCACACAATTTCATCAGCTTAAGAACTGCAAGGAGAATGCCAAGGAGGGAAGATGAGAGTGGATGGGTGGGTGGGTGGGGGAATACCCCCATAGAGGCAGGGGAGGGGGGAGGGAATAGGGATGTTCCAAAGGGGAGATCTGGAAAGGGGGAAACATTTGAAATGTAAATAAAGTAGAAAAAAAAAAAGAACTGCAAATTGACAGTGCTCTGGTTCTTGCTATAACTGAATACAAACATTGTGTACTCTTCTCATTCTAGAACTACGGTTTGTTCTATTTTCAGTAATAATTTTCCTCTTTTACATGATGTTTCATCTTATACATACTTGTGCATAGAATATTTGGCAATAAGCATGAGGATTTGAAAGCAAAAATAGAAGCAGCTATGAGCTTGTGGCATTAAAGTATGAAATAGGTATCCGGTTGTTAAAGATAATGTGAAAAACAACATTATCAGTTCAATTGGTATACAGTTCAACTTCTGGAGTTGATCCAAAACAATTAATGAGACTAGCTTCTGATTTTAATGGAAATGCTTCAAGCTTTTCTCTGGTTTTGAAGTTGTTTGTTGTGGGCTTGCTGTATATTGACTTAATTTTTAAAAGATGTCTTCCCTGTATCCCTAGATTCTCTAGGATTTTTACTATGGTGGATGTTCAATTTCATAAAAGGTCTTTTTATATCCAATGAAGGAGACAATCATATGGTTTCTGTCTGTCTTTATGGACTATTACATTTAATGATATATATTGAATAGTGCCAGAATTTCTAGGATGAAAACATCTTGGCTATTGTCGATGATTACTTTTAAGCATTTTTGTATTTTTACAAGTATGTTGTTGAGTCTTTAAAATATATTTTTAAACTATATTCATTTACTTACTTTGTGTCGGGAGCCAAACCCGTGAGATGCCGAGAGCCAAACCCATAAAATTACCCGCTGTTCTGTGAAGCTTAGTCAGTTAAGGTGCAAGGTTAGAAAAGACAGGGCATCTATGGTCTCAGGTCCCAGAAATTGAAAGACCTTCTGGTATTTCCTGAAAACCAGTTATGGTAGTGGGCTTGCCTTGGGCAATGTGTAACCTCCCCGCCCACCTGTCTTTGAAAGCTACTGTCCTGAAATAAACTTCGGGAGCTTGATCAGAATATAGAATTGCTCTCCTTCTTCGTGTCTCCTGTCCCCCATTCTTTCGCCCCTCTCCACATTCCCGCTGAACCCCTGCAGGCCGGGGCACTTTGTGTTTTAGTGTTTTGCCTTCATATATGTATGGATGTACATTATATAAATGTTCTTTGCCCATACATGTCAGATAAAGATTTTGGATACCCCTGGGACTGGAATTACAGACAATTTTAAGCCAAGATATGAGTCCTGGGAATTGAACCTTGATCCTCTGGGAAAGAAGCCAATGCTATTAAACACTGAGTCATTGTTCCAGAACCTTAATGGGAATTTTTGTGAGCATGTTCAATCGAGATATTGGCCTATAACTTTTTTTTTAGGTCTTTTACTGATTTTGGTATCAAGATAATAGTGGATTCATAGAATACATTTTGGAATATTCATTTTCTATTTTACAGAATAATTTGAGGAGTGTTAATATTAGTTCTTCTTCAAAGAACAATTAAAATTCGAGCGAATTTATCTGGCTCTGGGTCTTTTGTATTTGAGATATTTTTAACCACTGTTTCTATTTTATTCAATCTAGGTTTGTTTAACTTATTTGTTTTATCATGATTTAATTTGGTAGTCAGTATTTATATAGGAATTCATCAATTTCATTTGATTTTTCAGTTTGGTGGGAATTTTTCTGCATTATATTTTTGAGATTGTAATTTAATTACAGTTCTCCCTTCCCCTTCTTCTATTTAGACCCTCCCATATACTACTTCCCATTATCCTTCAGTTTCATGATTCCCTTTTAAAAATGTTATTACATGTATATATATCATTACATGCATTATATCATGTTGAATCCTTTTATTCTTGTTTGTATGTGTGGTACTGGACAAACAAATTGATATGTTCTTTCTGGAAAGAATCACTTCTTCTGCTTCCAGATATACTCAAGTGCCTGCAGTACAATGTGTATGGTTGAGGCACTGTGGTCATTTTCCTGTAGAGTTTGTTATGGTTGTTGTTTTCTCTTTGCTCAGCTCACATTAGTTGCTGTGGTCACAGTGTTGCTTCACAGCATCAAAATCCTAAATAAGACAGAATTTAGTACCAGGCGTTAGGATACTGTTTTGAGAGGCCTGACCTTTGAGTCTTTGTGTTAGGAAAGCAAAAGAATCTTAATGGGCCATACTAGTGAAAGCATATAAGACAGTGATACTGAAATTTATTTGAACTGTGGGGCTTGGATCAAGAAGTATCAGAGATGAAGAATGTTAGTATGTGGCCCAGAGATTGTTCTTATGATAGTTTCTTAACAAATATGGAAACTTTCTGCCCTTTTCATAAAACTTGGTCTGAGTCTAAATTGAAGAGCTTGAGATTAGTTGCTTTGGCAAAGAAAATTACAATTTAGTCTAGAATTGATTCTGTCCTGTGATAATTACTATTCACTCTTCTGAAGGTTTGTAATAAAAATGTAAACTTTTGAAGTTGGACTGAACGTGGTTTCCATAGACTACATGCCTATGGACGCCAAGGACTGGCATGTCATGGTTTTTAAAAAAAAAAAAATGGCCCCCATAGGCTCATAGGGTTTGGTACTTTTAGCTGATATGACTTTATTGAAATAGGTGTGGCACTGTTGGAGAATATATGTTGCTGTTAGTTCCTACTTCCTGGAGATCCAGATTTAGAACACTGAGCTACCTTTCCAGCACTATATCTGTCCTGAGCCAAGTCCTAAACAGGCTACTGCCAGGAACAAAAGAAAAAGAAAAAGAGAAAAAAAACAGTCATTTTTATTGGGTTGGGTCTAGAAGTGAGGACTTCATTGGGTTGTAATAATTATTCTTTCTGTCCACTATCTTCATTCCTGTTTCTCTCTAATTAAGAAGAAATATTTTCCTCCTGTTGCCTGCCTTGATTTTTGCTCTGCCATGCCATATCCAAACATTGTCTTGTTTTCACTTTTCAATTGTTGTGATATAACTAGTCTGAGATAAAGAACATTCTATATTCTCTTGATTTTGGGTATTGTGCTTATTTATGGATTATAAATTTAAGGGAGAAAGGGGTCAAAGGGAATTTCTTTTATGTATCTGTATCATAAAAATTATTTTACCTTTTGAGATTATAATATAATTACACAATAAGTCACTTCCTTTTTTTCCTCCAAGTCTTCCCACACACCCCTCCTTGATCTCTATCAAATTCATGGCCTCTATTTTTTGTTAATTGGTTTTTGTAAATGATAGATTTTAAACAGGCAAGATAAGATTGGGAATTCATTAAGGTCTTTGTATATTAAATCAGTAAAAGCAAATCATCTGAACAAGCTTCCCCTTCTTTTATGGTTGATAATGCCTATATGCATGTCTCTAAAATCCTCACATGATTCTCTGGAAAGAAAGACTATGAAGTTCAGGAAAACTTTCCAATTTATCTTAGCTTGTCTCATAAATGGATATTCATAAGCATAAGCTCTTGTAGACTGTGACTTTATTTATTGGTGTCTCTGAAACCCATCAGCCCCAAGAGAGTAACTCTTGATGTTCCCTACCATGGGCCTGGGCTAAATATAAACTATAAGATTTTAAAAGAAGCTTTTAGTGGAAAATCTCAATTAGAGTATGTGAAAACCAACAGGAATAGAAAGTCTTCACAGCTATGAGCTGATCGCAGCATGAGTTGAGAGCTAGATAGACTCAGTTTCTTGCTGTGTGAAATTTAAAAGGTTGTTTCAGGACCATGCATTTCCTAAGCCCTTCATAGTTCCTACCAAGTGTTGTTAAGAAGGATGTACTTTCAGAGATTCTCCTACAAGCAATAGAAAGGCCCATTAGTTGTAGATGAAATTACTCAATTCTGCAACATCAGTAGGAAACAGCAGGGCTTAAGTACTGGGACCCTTGAGTCAGACTGTTGGGTTCTGTGTACCTGGGGTGATTTTTTTCTATGTCTTTATTTCTCATGGTTAAGAGGAGGATATCATCTAGTTCTACTTTTCTGACTCAAATGGACACTATCCATTTATGTGACCATAGCCTGACTACTATGGCCAGGGAATCAGTAAGAGGATATTGTTATTTTACTAACCCAAATTGTCCTTATATCTTGGACTTTTCTATCTTTGGGACTATGACAAATTTCTTTCCCAATTAGTTGTCCTTGTTCCACTAGGGCTGGTTTTAGGCCCCTTCCTATTGAGAATTTACCACACTGTGATTGCCTTAAATGTAGTAGATATATAAATACAGTTGAAAATCGGGAAAAATAGTGGGAAACATGCCATGGTACTGACTGCAGGCTCTGAACATGTCTCACATCTTCTGGACAAGTGTAAAAGAACCTACAAGCTCTATTTAACCTGTCACCTGTTACTGTTGGATGACATTAAACATGGGGCCAAATTAAAAATTAGGTGAAATTTGCATAAACAGTAGTTATTTATCACAAAGTATTCCAGGCTTCCCATGTGTGATAGGCACCAGAGTCAAACCTATGAGGAAGCATCAACCAGGCTTGTTAGTTGTGGCTGAAAATGGAATAGTAAGTCCAGCTTGTGACATTTCAAAAGGAAATAAAGATACTATCAGTACCATTTATGTGATATTTTGAATTAAAAAATTTGTGATTTCTGTTCAGGTGGTCCTGAAGAATCAGATGTGATTAACAAGTTATCAGTATTAATGTGAGAGCTTTGATTTGCTGGGACAATTGAGGCTTGTCAGCCTGTACTGAAAAATCAGTTTTGATTAAGGCAACACTGACACAATTTAGTAGAAATAATCTTGGGAGTTTTCCCTATGGTCAGGACACAGACATTGTGGTCTAGAGTGTGCCAATTCCACAGCTCAGCTATTAGCTAAACTTGCAATGTGTTTTTGATGTGGTATTAGTTTTAGTGGCATGAAAACCACTAGAATTGCCAGGAATTTTGGGTAACCACCAATGACAGTAGCAAGTGTTGAGTTGAACAAGTCACAGCCTATTAGACAATTATGTTTGTTATAGATGGTATACCAGAGAAGAAGAGGAGCTCAAGCCCTTTGGAGCCCAGAAGTACATGTGATAATCACAAATATGAAGAACTGAGATATTATGCTATTGTGCATAATTGTGATTTGAACTTGGTTTATTCTCATGGATATATATATATATATATATATATATATATATATATATATTGGAGAATATATATTTTATATATATATTCCCAATAGAGAAAGTCTCCAAGTATTAATCATTTGCAGAAATCCCAGAGAAATAATTATATATATCACATTATATATTATATATAATTATATACATATATATACATAATATACATATTATATAATATACATATCATATATCATATTATATATTATATAATTATTATATATATATAATATGATATGTATTATATATATAATTGTTTCTCTGGGATTTCTGCAAATGGTTAAAACTTGGAGATTTTCTCTATTGAAAGACAGATATTTGGCCCCCAAACGAGGCAGAAACCAAATAAATTCAAGACTTCTTTAAAAGAAATTACTCATGATGAATGTAGGGTTTCAGGATCACCCAGTACATTGTTGGCCCTTTGTCTCAATAGCAGAATGGTGTAGCGTCTACCTGCCTCAGTTTTGTGTTTGATGCTCTCTCTACCTGTTTAAACTTGATTGAATTACTGACCACTGGATATATCCTAGCCTTGTATTGTATAGAGGCCAGAGAATAACACCACCTATCCCATAGTATGGTCATCATGTAACATATGATCAGAAGCCTTGGTAAATATAGCTTCTCGCATCTTTTAAGAGTTTGGATGATTTAAGTAAGAAAGTTTTGGTTTTGTTTTGTTATTTTCTGGTAAACCAAGGGTCTTGAGAAGTGAAAGCACCAAATATTTTAGAATAAAAACAGAACTACTGGTGACATGGGTCTGAGTCCCTGTGAGCAGGAAAAAGATGGTGATATAGCCCCCTAAAAGGCTAATGGAGGTAATCCTATTACATGATCCAGCCTCCCCTTAAACAGACAACTGAAAGAGCCTCACTCACATAGATTAGGGAATGTGGGTAGGGACGGACAACTGTGACTCAAGACTTTTGTTTTCTTTCTCCTCCATATTATTCAAGATGAGACAAGTGGTTTCAAGATTTCTCAAAGTCACCACTTGGCCATCTTCTAAAACACTAGGCAAATAGTCAAGGAAAGTAAAAGTGAACTTCCTGAAAAAGCAGATTTTTGTACTAAAAGACATTGTGAGGAGAAAAGGCTGGAAAGCTCAGGGATGAGTAGCTAAGCAAGACCAATATCCAGACAGAAAGGGCACAGAGAACTTATAGAAAATTCAGAAGCCCGAGCAAACTCCAAACCTTTGAGCCTCTCTTATACTGAAGGATATATGTGTGTTACTCTGCTTTCTCTATTTCTCACTTATCTCTTTTCTAAATGTTCCATTATTTGTCTGTGCCAGGAACTCAACTTGCAGATTACATAGATCATAAGCACTCCCATTACTAGAGAAGGTAGATGATTACAAGAAACCTTCCTCCAGACTCAAACAAGCATATATCAACGCAGTGTTTATGATAGGCTGCAGAAGATCCACGTAAGCTAAAGTCCAACAAAATTCTTTCAAGAGAGGGGAAGTGGGAATAAAGTCCTACTACTAGCCAAGGAACTATTGGCAGTAGATAACTCCTGGAAAAGAGAGTCAGTTTTCTTCAAGAGTCTATCCCTGGTAAGTTAACTACACTCCAGTGGAAGTCCCTATATTAATATTATATCGTCAGCACAAATTGGACTTGTAGGTATAAAGAAAAAGAACATACAAATTTTGGTGGATGGATAAACGGGTATATTTAGAACTAGATTGGTGACAGTGAGTATGATCAACACACATTATGGAGAATTTTCATACAACTAATATAAATAACATAAAGTTATATATGTAATTAGATGTCACTTAGTATATCCCTATGCCAGGGCTTCTGAATGATATAGCACTTGAATAGAAGAAATGAGAAGAATAGATTGTCTTCCAAATGTCCATGACCACAAAATGCTGCACATCAGTAAAGGACACCAGGACAGCTAAGAGTAGGACTAGGGAGGTGGCTCGGCTATTAAAAGCACTTAGTTCCCTTGCAGAGGACCCATATTTAGTTCACAGCCCACATGACAGTTCACAATGGTCTGTAATTCCAGTTACATTCCATTTTCTCCTCAGAGTCTATTCTTATTTTTAGTTTTATATGGAATAATGCCAGATTTTAAATAAAGCAAGGTTTTACAACCTATCTAAATTGTTCCCAATATTATACATACTTGGCAAACATCACATTACCATAGTTCCTAAAAACAGATGGAACACTTGTTATGTCCCCAGACAAGTAGACATATTCTTTATTCCATGGATTCTGGACTGTAGGTTTCTTTTCTATGACATAGAACAATTTTTGTGCCTATTGTTGTTGTTTTGAGACAGGATTTCTTCTTGTTGCCCTGACTGTTCAGGATATTGCTTTGCAGACCAGACTGGCCTCAAACTCAGAGATCTGCCTGCCTCTGCCTCCTGAGTGCTGGGATTACAAATGTGTGCCACCACTGCATAGCACATATATACTTCTTAAACACCATTGTTTATTTTCATTTTTTGTGCAGCTAACCATATGCACGTCCCCATGAAGTAAAGGACACCTCCTCTTCCTAGTTTTTTAGATCAATGCAAGCAAAAGTTCTAAGCCATGAGAACAAGATTTTGACATTTGGCACCAATTTCTAATATACTTTTGAGACAGAGGTTGAAGAGCTAAGATGAGCCATTTGGTCTTGTCTAAATACAATAGCAAATACATAAATACAATTAGTCTTGTTATTTTAACACCTGTGTGTGGCAGATAAAGACAATGACAACCAACCAGACACCTCAGAGCTCCCATGGAGGGACTCATGGCTCCAGCTGCATATGAATGGGAGGGGAGGTTCTTGATCCAGTGGAGGCTCAATGCACTAGTATAGGAAAATGCTAGGGCAGTGAGGCAGGAGTGGGTGGGTGGTCAGGGAGCTCATAGAAGCAGGGAGGAGCAGGAAAGGAAGATTTGGGTAGGGGAAACTTGGAAGGGGGATAAAATTTGAAATGTAAATAAAATAACCAATAAATATATAGACATAAAGTAATAACCACTGGTCAGATACTGCAGTAAGAACTAGTTTTTGGTAGTTCACAGGTTCAAATTTAGAAGAGCTCCAAGTTTTTCTGTGCCTTTTTATCTTTTTAGCAAGTGTATAATAAAGTATCTTTGGAATAAACAGTGAGAGTGATAACCTTGATGATTTTTAATAAGATTCCAAGATTACCCAGTAGGCATGGACAAAATGTTGCACACATTCCTGTTATAAGAGATAGTCATTGTTTAAGAATAAGGCTTCCTATTCATGCTTTTCTCTTTTACAAATGACAGTGTTCTAAGAATCTAAACAGTAAATTGTTTATTCCTAGCTTTAAAGTTAGCATAATGTGTTTATCCTACAGGCACTATGAAAAGCCAAAGTGTCCTAAAGAGAATCTTTATAAAATAGTTTCCTTAGAAAACTATTTCTTACCTGAAGTAAAAACGCAATTCTTTAAAAACAAAGTTCACAGTAAAATTAAGTAACAAAGATTTCAAAACTTATATGTATAATTTAATATTCTAATATAGTATGAATTCCATTATAATGGAATATGAAAATCAAAACATATTCTGAATATTCATAGTGTTAATTTCTTATAGACAGATTGTGAAGTATCAACACATGAAAATTTAAATGCTATAATGAGAGCCTCTTCTAGATTCTATAAATTACTATTAAAGGAACTTGGTAATCATATCGTTCGGTGCTTTTGTTCATTTATGCGTAGTGCCTAGTCAATGAACTGTTTTAAAAGTGAATATAACTTATAAAGTTCTAAGTATGATTAATGGAATCAAATATAGTAAATGATTATGTTGATGGTCACTATGCCTGCTTACATTTATATTTTATACTTCATAAATTGACTATTATTGGCAATAATCACCAATAAGATGTTAGAACAGAGGCATTCATGCCATTCTTACCTCAGCTATATCTACATGGATTTTCCAAAATTGTTCCCCTTCTCCTTCTCCATTCTGAAAGGCTCTGATTTTGCTCACAAAATGTAGAAAATTCAATGGGATTCTTGTATGCTGTACACTACTAAGGCTATGCAGTATCCGAACAAACAAACAAACAAACAAACACCAAAAACAGGGAGCCAAATCATTTTCCATGGCGTTGTCTCCAGTGTTAAACAGGATAGGAGCAGAAGAGATATCTACTCATCAGCAACAGAAGTATTGTTCCTATAATCCTTTAAGAGTGTGTGTGTGTGTGTGTGTGTGTGTGTGTGTGTGTGTGTGTGTAATGTCAGGAACATCCAGACTGAATTATCATTGTATATATTGCTTTTGTCATTATCATGTCATTAGATTCTTGCTCATTTAAATAAATTTAAAAGTAAACACATGGATAGTTTAAGATCAATGGGTTGAGAAAAGTTGTTTTAACCAAGCCTTGAATAAACAAAATGGTCATTCAGCATTATTAAGGGCAAAATAATCTCAAAATAAAGCTATGGAAAATGTGTTATGTGTTTTCAGCTTCAGCATGCTGAACTTTTATTTATTTTTTAGTTATTCTACTCTGTGTCCATTGTGTTTTTCTACCTAAGTGAAAATTGATACTGGAATTAAATTAGTAGCAAGATTTATTTCATATAATCCACATAGAAATGACTTGGCTTCCGACTATATATAGTGCTTAGCTGTGCCATGAACCATGAAATAATGCACAAATAGGATTTTTTTTATTTAGAGGGATGTTTTGACAAATTAAACAAGCATGGGAACCAGAAAACAATCCATGGGTCCATAGCCTGAGCAATTTGTATAGGAGAAAACCAGCATCATTCTATTCCTTTTTCTTTGAGTGCTTCATGTATTAAGGACACCTTTTGTACTTTGTGCTTGACATATGATCTTGTAAATGCATCACAGTAAAGGCCAGTTCTTAATGGGTAATCTTTCCTAGATGTCACCAAGTACTGCCACTTGTGTTGGTCACCTGAGTGGCCATACATGACAGTTGCTCACATGGACAGCACTGATAATTCTCTTTTCTTATCCTGAGGTTTGAAACCTGAGCTATCCTTTGAAAGATACAGTTGTCCATACATGAGATATCTGCCAGAGACAACTTCACTTAGGAAACAAGAGAACATTTGAAACACAAAAACTCAAATTCTGTTATTAATTTTTGATTGTTCTGAACAATAATACATAGTATTTTTAAGAAAACTACTTTATTCGTGCCTTAAAATCCTAAACATGAAAAGAATGCTAGTACAAATTTTGTGGACATGTTTAGATAAAGATTAATGTTATAGTTTCTGAAATTGATTCCCTAATCAATAATTCTGATGTTTTTCCAATTGCTTACAATTTTGACCTTCTATTTTTCTTTATTTTTGAGTGTATAGAATAAATATATTCTTTCTCTTTTCTGTTTTCTTCCCTTAGATGACCCAATATAACCATGCTTGCTATCTGCTAAATTCACAGCTTCTTTTTTCATTCATTTTTGAAATGAATATATGTGTATGTACATAGGTTCATATTTACAAATATACCTACACAATCTATATAATGTTATTCTTATATGTTATCTCAGGATTGGCCATTTGATAGTGAATAATCAATTATTTGAAAACATTATTTTTTCCACTATCAGGATCCCTTAGTGCTTTGTTGCAAAATGTTGATTCCTTGGGTGTCGTCCCATGTCACCTTTAGCATGTCTATTGTTTACATTGTTTAGATCATGTTGAGGAGTCTTTATGGGTGTAGTCCTGACCCTAGTAGAAGTTTCTACCTATTGCACTGCCTTGTCTAGCCTCAATAGGAGAAATTTTGCTTTGACATATTGCATAATGTATTTTTTTTTGTCTGGTTTGGCTGTAGTCTTGTGGAGGGTTGCTCTTTTGTGAAGAAAGAAAATGAAGAGGGAGTCTATCTGGGAGAGAGAGAAGGTGGAAGATCTGGGAGGAATGGAGGGAATTGTGGTTGTGGTCAGGAGATTGGCTACACCAGTTCGAAGTCCCAACAACACTAATGATTCTCTTTTTGCCTACATCATCTCCAACAATTGTTGTTGATTCTTCTGTTAATATTTGGCATTTTGCCTGGTATAAGTTGAAATTTTGGCATTGATTTGAATTGTATTTCCCTAATTGTAAGCATGATGGACAACTTTTGAGAAAATTTTGACATTCTTTTTCTTCTTTTGAGAACTCCTTGTTCAAGTCCCACACTCATTTTCTAAATGGGTTGCTTGTTTTTATTAATTGATAGATTGATTGACTGATTTTTAAGATTGTTATATTTTCTCAATTTTAATATATATGACAATGAGTCCCTCTAGTTCTGTGGGAGTTCTCTTGGCTCAGTTGATTCTTTCTTTAGCTGTGATTTATGACATTCCATTTGTCATAATTTGGAAATTTCCTAAAGTCCAGGAAAAAAAGAGTCTTATTCTCCCTTCCATACTTGTGTCATTTAGGTTACCGCCTATGTTTTCTTCTATCAGTTTCTGTGTTTTAGATTTCACATGTTTTTGTCATTCAATGTTTTATTGCTGTGAGGAGACTCAATGTCCTAGGCAACTATTGTAAGAGAAAGCACTAAATAGGAGTTTGGGAGTCTGCTTATAGTTTCAGAGTTTTAGACTAGTACCATGACAGTAGGTAACATGAAGGAAAACACTGGATCAGTAGCTTCTAGCTACATTCTGATATATAATCAGAGAGAGGGTTCTTTTGCCCTTGCTTAGGTTGGACTTTCAAAATCTCAGAGCCTAAACCCAATGACACACAACCTCCAAAAAGTCCACACCTATTCTAAACAGGCCACACTTCCTATTCTTTCTGATATTTTCAAACAATTCAACTCTTTGGTGACTAAGCATCCAAATATACACAGTGTTAAAAGCCTCTCAGGATTTTGGCTTCTGTCTCCATGATGTTCCCATCACAGCTGAATCTAGACCAGAATTGTGAGTCACCACACACATTTAGTTCTTTGACTCATTTGAGTTAATTCATATGAAAGATGATAGTTATGGGTCAAATATTTCTCTTCTTCATGTGGGCATTCAATTGTCCTGGAAACAATTTGTTGAAGACATTTTTCCCCAGCTTATGTTTTGGGATTCTCTATTAAATATTTGATGGCTGAGGTAATGTGTACTCAAGTTTGGGTTTTCAGTTTTGGTCTACATGTTTATTTGTGTACCAGCACCATATTGGTTTTATGACTATGGCTTTGTAATACATCTTTTGATATGAAAATATAATGACTTCCAGCATTTTTCTTTTTGTTTAGATTGTTTTCACTATCTAGTAATATTTTTGCTCTGTGGGAACCATCAAAAGCTTTTTCTCCATATTTCTGTGAAGAATGAGGTGGGTATTTTGATTGTAATTTTATTGGTTCTGTAAAACAATTTTCATAAAATGGCCATTTTGACAATATTAATTTTACTAATCCATGAGGATGGGAAACTCTTACAGTTTCTAGCATCTTTACATTTATCTCTTTCTTCAGAGGTTAAAAATGTCATTGGGTCTGAGGGTATTAGATCCCCCAGTATAAGAGAATGCCAAGGAGGGAAACGAGAGTGGGTTGGTGGGTGGATAGGGGAATGCCCCCATAGAGGCAGGGGAGGGAGGAGGGTATAGGGAGGTTCCAAAGGGGAGATCTGGAAAGGGGGAAACATTTCAAATGTAAATAAAGTAAAAAAAAATGTCATTGTAGTAGTTTTACACTGCTTTGGTTAGCTTTATTCCTATAGATTTTATTTTCCTTGAGGCTATTGTAAGTGCAGTGTTTCCATGAGTTTTTTGTTTGTGTATTTATTGGTGCACAGAAAACCTACTGATTTGTGCAAATTGATTCTGTATACTGCTTCATTGCTGGCTTTTTTTTTTCTTCTAGTTTTCTTGTAGAATTTTGGGGATTTCTAAGGTACAGTGTCATGTAATCTATGAATAGGGATTTCTTCTTTTCCTATCTCTATCCTTTTAAATTTCTTCTCTTGCATTAACATTTCAGATTGTATTTGGAGCACAGTAGTGAAAACAGAAGTTTGAGAGTGAATACACCTTTCTGATTCCTAAATTCACTGAAATTGCTTCAAGTTTTCTATATTTGGGATGATGTTTGTTCTGATTTATTATATATAGATTTTATTTTGTTGAGGTATGTTCCTTTTCTCTTAATATTTTTAAGATATTTACCATAGATACATGTTATAGCTTATCTCAGGAATTTTCTGTATCAATTGAGATTATCATGTGATTTTCTGTCAGTACAATTCTGTACACTATTACATTTTTTAACTTGTGTATTTTGAACTATGCCAGCTTTTCAAAGATTAATTGAACTTGCTCCTGGTGAATTATTGTTTTGATAAATGTCCATATTCTCTTTGCAAATATTGAGAATTTTTAGACTATTTTCATCAGATCTATTAGCCCATATTTTTATTTTTGTGATGTGATTAATTACTATAGATCTTACTTCAATGACTCTTAGAATCTACACATCTGTCTCTTAATTTTTTTACCTGTTTTTGTAACTTTTTTATATGTGTGAATAATAGTTGTATGTATGTATTTATGCATGTTTGTATGTATATATGTATGCATTAAACTCTTCACTTGTTTACTTCTTATAGGTTGGTATATATTTCTATTTCTTTTTGACTTAATTAGGTAGCTTAACTGAATTTAGATTTTTTTCTCATTTATTTTATATTTTTTACTTTATGGAACATAAATTTAAACATATTCTCTTCTAATATTCCTGATATCTTTGCTACTTCTTGCAATGTTTTCCAGTATATCTCTGATTCTGCTAATTTGAATCTTCTCTTTCTTTGTTTCACTAGGTGGACCAAGGGTCTCTCAATCTTGTTCATCGTCTCAAAGAAGCAGAGCTCTTAGACTCACTGATTCTTTGTCATCTTTCCTTTGTTTCTAATTTCATGATCTGATCTTCTTTTTTAATTATTATTACAATTTCCACTGACTGTTTTTGGATTTCATTTGTTTTTGCTTTTCCAAATTTTCTAGATGAATCATTAAGGCATTTATTTGTGCTCTTATTGATTTTTTTATTGGTTATTTTATTTATTTACATTTCAAATTTTGCCCCCCATCCCAATTTCCACTCTGCAACCTCCCCAAGCCATTCCCCCTCCCCTTTTCCTCTAAGAGGTTGCTCTTCCACTCAATCACTCTTGCCTCACCCCTCTAGCATCCCCCTATACTTGGGCATCAATCTTCCACAGGATCAAGGGCCTCTTCTCCCACTGATGTCAGATAAGGCAACCCTCTGCTACATATAGAGCTGGAGCCATGTACCCCACTGTGTATACTCTTGTTAGTGGTTTAGTCCCTGGGAGCCCTGGGGGGGGTGTTCTGATTGGTTGATATTGTTGTTCTTCCTATGGGGTTGTAAACCCCTTCAACTCCTTTAGTCCTTCCCCTAACTCCTCCGTAGGGGTGCCCATTCTCAGTCCAATGTTTGGCTGTATACATCTGCATCTGTATTGGTCAGGTACTGTTAGAACCTCTCAGGGGACAGCCATACCAAGCTCCTGTCAGCAAACACTTCCTGGCATCAGCAATAGTGTCTGGGTTTGGTGTTTGCAGATGGGATGGACCCCAAGGTGAAGTGGTCTTTGGATGGTCTTTCTTCAGTCTGTATTCCATATTTTTTGTCCCTGCATTTTCTTTAGACTGGAATAATTTTAGATTAAAAACATTTGAGATGGGCGGGTGGTCCCATATCTCAAATGGTGGTCATGCCTATCTACTGGAGTTGGTCTCTCCAGGTTGTACCTCTCCTTTGTTGAGGATTTCAACTAATTTCATCTCTGTTGGGTCCTCAGAGCCTCTTGCTTTCCAGGCATCTGAGACTTTCTAGTGGCCACCCTCCTTCCATTCTGCATCCTCCACTGCTACATATTTCTATTCAAGTTCTGAATCCTCTGTACTTCTCTCCTGTCCCTTCCCATACATGATCATGCTCCTCCATACCCTCCATCACTCCCAGATATCTCCTTCCCTCTACCACCTCTGATTATTTTGTTCCCCCTTTGAAGTATTGAGGTAAGATTGAAGCATCCACACATTGGTCTTCCTTGTACTTAAACTTCTGTGATACACTTACACAATGGAGTACTACTCAGCTATTAAAAACAATGACTTCATGAAATTAGAAGGCAAATGGATGGAACTAGAAAATATCATCCTGAGTGAGGTAACCCAGATACAAAAGAACACACATCGTATATATGCACTGATAAGTAGATATTAGCACAAAAGCTCAGAATGCACATGATACAACCCATAGACCATATGAATCTTACTGATTTTTTTAAATGTATGCTTTTAGAGCCACACATTTTTCTTTAAGACTGCTTTCAATGTATCTCAGAGATTTTGTTGTGCTTTGTTTTAATTTTTATTTACTTATATTTTTCTTTCTCCTTTCTTCCTTTCTTTTTTCTTTCTTCTTTTACATTTTCTTTCTTTGTTTCATCACCTATTCATCAATTAGTAATGAATTGTTTGATCTTACTGAGTTTTTATATTATTAGAATTTTCTCTTCTGTCAATTTTAAGTTTATTACTCGGTTGTCAAATAGAATTCATGGAGTGATTTTGGTCTTTTTCAAGCTGTAAAAGTTTTCATTTTTTGTTTGTTTGTTTGTTTGTTTCCCAGAATGTGATTTATTATAGAACAGCTTCCTTCTGATGTAACATAGAAAGTGTATCATTTGGTTATTTGGTTGTCATATTCTGATAACATATTTTTATCCCAATTGATGTGTAATGTTAAATAATTCTGATATTTTTCTTTTTGTATTTTTGTCCAGATGACCTATCTATTAGAGAGAGTGTGATACTGAGGCCACCTTTCAATATCACATGGTAAATTTAGAATTGTATTTCATTCATATCATTTTTATTTTAATTAATAATTTGAAAACTCCACAAATGGTACTCTAAATATATATATACATTCCCAAATTCCCTCATTGCCACCCTCTCCAACCTATCATATCTTCTTCTACTACTTTGAAATTATTGTTATTTTTCTTTCCCTTTTCAAGTTCAATTGGTGTTGCCCAGTTACTCTTATAAGTAGAATTTGCCACGGTGACTTTGTTTCCTATAGAAGCTGTAGAAGTCCAATGGATCCTCAGCTAGTTGTGGGATATCATGTCTACCTTCCTTCTTCTAGACTGGGATTATGTCTTTATGAAGCTTGCACAGTTCCTGCAGATGTTGTCATAACTGCTGTGAGTTCTCCTCTGCATCTTTCCTTTTGTGTCTCAACAACACTCTTTTTCTTGATAGATAAACCACCTTTAGCTCTCATAACACTCATGGGACCATTTTGCACAAATATCCCTGAGACTTGCACCTACAAATTCCATATGAATGACCAACTTAAGTCTCAATTTTCCAGTGTTTTCATATTCCTTTAATGTTGATGAGTTGGCCATCTTCATGTTAGTTGTCATATACTTAAAAGAGAAGTTTCCCTGATGAAGTCTGAGAGATGTTCAAAACTCATGAGAGATGAGTATAAAAATAAGCCTTTAGAGGTTACAGCCATCAGAGGTAAGCTGGATTGTGTGCCACCACTAACACCACAGATTCATTCCTTATCTCCTGAGGAGGTCTGCTGGGCTTCAGGAACTTCCAGGACTGCAGAGCCCCAGAAACATCCCAAGAGATCCTGCATCACCTATCCTTTCTATCCCCTGACTGGCAGATCCATCTGTGACATAGACAGCAGAGATGAATGAAATGTTGTCCCTCTAAGTTCCATTGCCTTCCCTACTGTCTTAGTTAGGGATTTACTGCTGTGAAAAGACACCATGACCAAGACATCTTTTGTAAGAACAACATTTAATTGGGGCTGGCTTACAGGTTCAGAGATTCAGTCTATTATCATCAAGGCAGGAACATGGCAGAATCCAGGCAGGCTTGGTACAGGACGAGCTGAGCTTTCTATATCATTATCTGAAGATCAGTTGGAGAAGACTAGCTTCCAGCCTCCTAGGTTGAGAGTATTAACGTCCACACCCACAGTAACACACCTACTCCAACAAGACTACACCTCTTAATAGTGCCACTTCCTGGGCTAAGCATATACAAACTGTCACACAACCCAAGGAGGCCTACTGGGTCCCAGGAATATCCAGGTGAGAATGCTTTATGCCATCCCCTGCCTTCATGTTCCACTGTGGTCATAGACAACAAGGTGAGCTGTGCTATCTATTCTAAGCTCCATCATAAGACCCATAGATCTGCTTCTTTCCAAGGATGCCTGAGGGGCTGCAGGGACATTCAATGAACCTGGGGCACAGCCAGCAGAAGTGAGCAGCATATTGTTCTCTGAGCTCCACTGTCAAGCCCAAGGTGTTGCATGCATCTTTAAGGAAAACTGTCAGAATCAGAAACATCCAGCAAAGTCCAGCCACAACCAGATGGCTAAAGGCTAGAGTAAGAACACAACCAACAAGAGGCAAGGAAAAAAGGTACTCACAGAGACAAGCCATTCTACCACTGCAAGCCCTGCATATCCTAAGGCAGATGAAGCATAAGAAGGTAATGTTAAATCTAATCATATAATGATGATAGAGGAAATTAAAGAGGAAATGAACAAATCCCTTAAAGAAATACAGGAAAATACAATCAAACAGGTGAAGGAAATGAATAAAATTCAATAACTCAAAATGTAAGTAGAATCAATAAAGAAAACATAAACTGAGGGAATCCTGGAGATACCTAGGAAAGAAAATAGGAACTACAAACAAAAGCATCTCTAAAAGAATATAAGAGATGGAAAAGAGAATCTCAGTTATAAACGATATGATTGAAGAAATAATTACATCAATAAAATAAAATGTTAAATATGAGAAGTTCTTAACAAATCATACCCAAAAAATCAAGGACACTATGAAAAGACCAGACCTAAGAATCATAGGAATAGAAAAGGAAGAAAACTGTCAGCTCCAAGGTCCAGAAATCATTTTCAACAAAATCATAGAAACTTCCCTAACCTAAAGAAGGACAAGCCTATAAACATACAAGAAGTTTACAGAATACCAATTAGCTTGGGTCAGAAAAGAAAAACCTCTTTCTACATAATAATGAAAACACTAAAAATACAGAACAACAACAACAAAATGTTAAAAGCTGCAAGGGAAAAGGGCCAAGTAACATATAAAGGTAGTCCTATCAGAATTATATCCAATTTCTCAACAGACTCCAAAAAACATTAGGAGCTGTGTCGATATCTTGTGACCTTAAGAGACCCCAGATGTCAGCTCAGAATACTACACCCAAGATTTTTTTTTCCATAGATAGAGAAAACAAGATATTCTGGAAAAAAAATTATTTGAATGGAATTTATCTATAAATTCTGCCCTACAAAAGATATTAGATGGGAAACTCTTACCCTAGGAAGCTAACTATGCACAAGGAAACACATGAAATTAATAACCCACATCAGCAAAACAAAATGAAGGAAAAATCACACACACACACACACACACACACACACAGCATTTATATTTACAATATGCCTTAAGCATTACAATAGCTGGGCAGCTACCTTTGCTCCATGCTGTTAGAATCTACTTTCCTAATGATAATTCTAAATTATTACTATGTTCAACTGGTCTGCCACTAGCTCCAATTGCATGGCCCTCAGGGCCATGCTTTTATGGCTCACCTAAGAAATGACAGCTTCTCCTTTCTCCTTCTTTTCTTTCTGTCTCTTCTATTCCAACCAAGTCATTTTTACTCCACCTACTTTTAATCCCTCCAGTAATTTTCTATAGCTGGTTTTACTTAACTAATAGGTTTTAATCAAAGGCAAGGATTGCACAACAAAAGTTTGTAAAGATAAGAAGTCATTCATAGGCCTATACCCTCAGGTACAGAATTTAGCATTATAATATGTAGCAATAGACCAAACCTCAACACACATCAAACCCCACACATTAATAATGGGAGACTTCAACACCATACTAACACCAATGGACAGATTAAGGAAACAGAAACTAAATAGAAAAATAATGAAAATGAACAGATATTATGAATCAAATGGACCTAATAGATATGCACAGACCATTTCACCAAAACACAAAAGAATATACATGCTTGTCAGCACTTCACACAACCTTCTTCGAATTTCCCATATATTCATTCACATACCAAGCCTCAAAAGTTATAAAAAGTAAAGAAAAATAATAGCTTATATATTGTCAGAGCTTTATAGATTAAAGTTAGACTTGGACAACAACAGAAACACCAGAAAGTCTACAAACTTGTCTAAACTGAACAACTTTTTGCTCAAGTTACTTGGTAAGTGAAGAAACAAATCAATAAAAGTCTTAAAAGAACTAAATGAAAATTAAGGCAAAGAATACCCAAACTTATGGTACACAATGAAAATAGTGCTAAGAGGAAAGTTCATAGCTCTGAGGGCCTTAATAAACAACTAAAAGAGATCCCATACTAGCAATTTAAAAACACAAATAAAGGTCTAGAGCAAAAAGAAGTAAACACACCCAAGAGGAGTGGACAGTAGGAAATAATCAAACTCAGGGTTGAAAGCAATCAATTAGAAACAAAACAAAACAAAAAAAGTCAATGAAACAAAGAGCTGGTTCTTTAAAAAAAAAAAATCAATAAAATGGAGAAATGTTGGCCAGTGTAGCTAAAAGGCAGAGACAATATCCAAACTAACAAAATCAGAAATGAAAAGGGGAGCATAACAATAAATACTGAGGGAATCCAAGAATCATTAGAATTATAATAGGTACTTCAAAAGCCTATATCCATCAAAATTGGAAAAATCTAAATGAAATGGATGATTTTACTGACAGAATCCACTTACCAAAGTTACATCAAGATCACACACTATTTATATTAAACAATATAAATAGTCTTATAAGCCCAAAGGAAATAGAAGCAGTCATCAAAACCTCACAACCAAAAAAGAAAGAAAGAAAGAAAGAAAGAAAGAAAGAAAGAAAGAAAGAAAGAAAAAGAAAGAGCTCCTAACCCAAAACATCCAGGAAATCCAGGACACAATTAGAAGACCAAACCTAAGGATAATAGATATCGAAGAGCGCAAAGATTCCCAACTTAAAAGGCCAGTAAATATCTTCAACAAAATTATAGAAGAAAACTTCTCTAACCTAAAGAAAGATATGCTAATGAACATAAAAGAAGCCTACAGAACTCCAAATAGATTGGACCACAGGGGAAAATTTCTTCCAGAAAAGCACAGGGGCATGCTCCAAGATCAGAAATCAACAAATAGGACCTCATAAAATTGCAAAGATTTTTAAGGCAAAGGACACTGTCAATAGGATAAAATGGCAAACAACAGATTGGGAAACGATCTTTACAATGAATCCTACAACCAATAGAGGGCTAATATCCAATATATACAAAGAATTAAAGAAGTTAGACTCCAGAGGATCAAATAACCCTATTTAAAAAATGGAGTAGAGAGCTAAACAAAAAAATTTCAACTGAGGAATATCGAATGGCTGAGAAGCATCTGAAGAAATATTCAACATCCTTAGTCATCAGAGAAAATCAAATCAAAACAATTGTGAGATACCACCTTATACTAGTCAGAATGGCTAAGATCAAAACCTCAGGTGACAACACATGTTGCCAAGGATGTGGAGAAAGAGGAACACGCTTCCATTTTTTGGGGGGATTGCAAGCTGGTACAACCATTCTGGAAATCAATCTGTCAGTTCCTCAGAAAATTACACATATTATTAGCTGATGACCCAGCTCTACCACTCCTGTGCATATACCCAGAAGATACTCCAACATACAACAAGGACACGTGCACTACCATATTCATAGCAGCCTTATAATATAATAGCCAGAAGCTGGAAAGAAGTGAGATGCCCTTCAACAAAGGAATGGACACAGAAAATGTGGTATATTTACACAATGGAGTTCTACCCAGCTATTAAAAACAATGACTTCATGAAATTCACAGGCAAATGGATAGAACTGGAAACTATCATCCTGAGTGAAGTAACTTAGTCACAAAAGAGCGAACATGGTATGTTCTCACTGATATGAAGATATTAGTCCCAAAGCTCAGAATACTCAAGATACAATTCACTTAATATAAAGCTCAAGAAGGAAGTCCAAAATGTGGATGCTTCAGTTCTAATTAGAAGAGGGAATAAAATACTTATGGGAGGCTGGGAGGGACTTGGGAGGACTAGAGGAGGAGGAGGGGGAAGAGGGGGGAGGGATTAGCTATAGGAAGAAATGGGATGATTACAGAAGGTCAGAAATTTGAATAGAGAAGTGTAGCAATGGGGGATGGGGAACAAGGGGTAGCTACCAGCAAGTCCCAGATCCCAGGAAAGCAAGAGGCTCCAAGGGCCCAACAGGGATGAGACTAGCTTTAATACCCCCCAAAGGGTAAGGAGAACATGTAAGGACCATATCTAGAGGTTAGGCAAGGCCCCCAGTTGGGGGATGGGGCCACCCAATCATCTCCAAATTTTTAACCCATAATGGCTCCTGTCTATAGGAAATAGGGGGACAAACTGTAAAGCAGAGACTGAAGTAAAGGCCATCCAGAGACTGCCCCAGCTGAGGATCCATCCCATATACAGACACCAAACCCAGACACTATTGTAGATGCCAAGAACTTACTGACAGGAACATGTTATAGCTGTCTCCTGAGAGACTTTGCCAGAGCCTGACAAACACTGAGGCAGATGCTCACAGCCAACCATTGGACTGAGCACAGGGTCTCCAACGGAAGAGTTAGAGAAAGGACTGAAGTAAGTGAAGTGGTTTTTAACCCTATAGGAAGAACAACAATATCAACCAACCAGAGCCCCCAGAGCTCCCAAGGACTTAACCTCCAACCAAAGAGTACATATGAAAGGACCCACGGCTCTTGAAGCATATGTAGCAGAGGATGGCATTGTCTGGCATCAATAGGAGAGGTCTTTGGTCCTGTGAATGCTTGATTCCCCAGTGTAGGGGAATGCTGGGGCAGTGAGGTTTGAGTGGTTGGGTGGGAAGGAGAGCACCATATAGAAGCAGGGGAAGGGGGAAGGGAAAGGGGATAACATTTGAAATGTAAATACATAAAATACCCAATGAAAAATAAAGCCTAGTGCCAGGTGCTTTCAGCACAGAATTGTACCAGACTTTCATAAAAGAGTTAATGCCAATACTCCTCAAATAATTGCACAATAGAAACAGGAGGAACATTGCCAAACTCAGTCTATTAGTTCACTTTACATTGATACCTAAACCACATAAAGATGCAACAAAGAAAGAGAATTTCCGATAAATTTCCCTTATGAACATCAATGCAGAAATACTCAATAAAATACAAACAATCTAAGAATACATAAAAAACTTCATCCACCATGATCCAGGAGGGATAGGACATGACAGCTTACAGAATAGGAATAGATGTTCACAAACCCTTTATCTGACAGAGGGCTGATATCCAAAATATAAAACAACCTCATGAAATTAAATACCAATAGCCCAAATAATTCAATTAAAAATAAGCACACAGCTGAACAGAGAATTCTCAACAGAGAAATTTCTAATGGCTGAGAAGCACTTAATGAAATGTTCAATATCCTTAGTCATCAGAGAAATTCGAATCAAAATGGCTCTGACTTTTCATCTTGCACTGGTAAAAATAAATAAGAATAAAAACTTAAAGGACAGCACATGCTGGTGAGGATATGGAGCAAGGGGAACATTCCTCTACAGCTGATGGGAGTCCACACTCATAAACCACTTTGGAAATCAATATGTCAGTTCCTTAGGAAATTGAGAATGGTTCTACCTAAAGATCCTGATATGCCACTCCTAGTCATATACGAAAATGATCCTCCACCACACAACAACACTTCTACAACTTTGTCCATAGCAGCTTTATTCATAAAAGTCTAACATTTATAGCATTCTAGATGTCCTTCACCTGAATAATAGATAAAGAAAATGTGGTACTTTTACACAATGAAATACTACTTTGCTATCCAATCACAAAGTTTGCAGCAAGTGGATAGAACTAGAAAATACTATGCTGAGTGAGGTAGCCTAGACCCAGAAAGACACACATGGTATGTACTTACTTATAAGTAAATATTAGCCATGAAGTACAGGATAAAGATGATACAATCCACATACTCAGAGAAGCTAAGGAAAAACAAACAAACAAACAAAAAAAAACCCCACAAAAAACAAGAGAGGATGCCTGATTCTCACTATGAAGAGGAAATAAAAGAGACATAGGAAATGACTAAAGAGTGGGGGAAGAGTGGGTGGAGAGGGGACCAGTGTGGCGAACAACTATAGAGAGAGTCTGCATTATGTTCTGATGAAAGGGCTGAGAGAGAAAGAAAAAAGGGAAATCAGTGTGTGTGTGTGTGGGGGGGATCTCTCTCTCTCTTTCAGGTAAGCTGAAGACCTGGGATGAGGGAGACTCTACGGTGAACAAAGTAGTGACTTGAACCGAGACTCCTAGCAGAAGGGGATATTGAGCCTTAAGTGGCTACCTCCACTAGCCAGGCAAGATGTTAGTAGAAGGAGGAAGACACTAACCCACTCACAAAACCAACAACTTTTATAGAAGAGTATGAGGAAAGACTGTGGGAGCCAGAGGGGTCAAGAATTCCACAAGAAGACCTACAGAGCCAATTAACCTGGACCCATGGGGGCTCACAGAGGCTGAACAACCAACCAAAGAGGATGCATGGACTGTACCTAGGCCCCCTACACATATGTAGCAGATGTGCAGCATGGTCTTCTTGTGTGTCCCCCAACAATTGAGAGGGGGTATATCTAACTTCTACTCCATGCCTGCATTTAGATCCCTTTGCCCTAGCTCTGCTACCTTGTCTGTCCCCAGTGGAAGAGGATACACTTGGTCCTGATAAGACTTGATGTGCCAGGTCAGGTAGGTACCTAGGGGAGGAAGGAGGACAGGAAGAAGAATAGGATCAGGAGAGTGGGAGGGTAGGACTGTGAAGAGAGGTAAGACTCAGGAAGATGTGTGGGATTGCAATATAAAGTGAATAAAGAAAGTAATGTAAAAGAAAGAAAGAAATCATTAGTAGTTACTTTAATACTATGCTATTGTTGCCATTTATGCAGAAATAAATTAGCCTAAAATGTTTTAAAAGAAAAAAAAAACGCTCATCAAGTTTTCTAATGAATTATTCATAAAAGAATTCATAGTAGGTTTTTACAATTTATATTCTCTCAAAATTACTAGCAAGTCTTCAGACTATCTTGATATCTTCTCAAATTAGATAACTTAGTAGGGAAATGGTAACAGGCCTTTTCAGAATATAATACTTTTACAAATGATTCTAGAGATTGTGGTACATCATGAAAAAGAACATTTCAGATGACAATGGGTAAATGAATTATTAGCTACAATAGTAATTGATTTTTCATTGATTTCTTATTTAAATTAGTCAAGGTTTGTACTAAGAACTACAACTTACTTGAAATACTTAAAGCCTATTCAAGTTTAATATTAGTTGTGTGTCTATTGCATAAGTCATTTTGTGGATGCATGTTCTCCATCTGTGAACCACAGACAATATTGGTTCTTATTGAAGATTTTTTTCTTAAAGTAGACTAAAAATTTGAATAGCTCAATCAAAAAACATAATAATCTGGGCTTTGTCCTATACACAAGATAAAAATCATAGTATGTTTTAGTTACATATGTAATATCCACTGTCAAAATTCTCCATAGGAAGTTTAACAAAATTAATTTATAAAAATTTTAGTTACTAAGTAATTTTGAAAGTAAAGTATACCAGCTGGCATATAGCTACTAAACTGTGTAATTAAAGATTAGGTAGAAATAGTAAGCTAAAGATAAATTTCTTTGATTTCCAATTCATTTTCTGTAGGAAGGTTTTGTAAAATTCTCCTCACCTTCTCCAGATTAGTATATTATCTTGGGCTATAAACGTGTTACTTTTCACATCATCAGAACAAAACATCTAAACATTTACATTCAAAAAGGTAGGGTTGATGTTGAGTCACAGTTCTAAGCTACTGTCTCTTGTGGTAGGGGCATCATAGAGACAGAAGCCAGAATCATGAGGCACTCTTCACATTGCATATCAAGTCAGGAAGCAAAGGTTTATGAAATCTGGTATTCAGTCAGAATTCTTCTTCATATTCAGTTCAGGAGACCAGCCTTTGGTATGGTGCAGCCTGTACTGAATGTGGGTTTTAACTTTTTCTGTTAAACCTTTCTGAAACCTTCCTCATAGAAGTGCTCATTTTCTTATGAGACTTAGGCTAGCTTAGAACAGTGAGCTGTAGTTCACGAAAAACACAAAAATCATGGAACATATTACCACATGGAGTAAATATTCCTATTTTCCAAGGAGGAATGAGAGCACAGCAAGGAAAGATAAAAACAGAGAAAAGCTGTAATTCAGTAGTAGAAAACCTCATATCCCATATCTTTTCCAGCTCAAGTGTCTGAGGCAGTGATAGCATGTTCTGGGCCCCAAAGATGTTATCTCTACTCTCTCTAGTAGAACATATAGTCTTCCTCTGCGTTCAGTTCTATTCTTTATTTGCAGCTTTTCTTGGTGCATATCCCATGGTTCTGGCATCTGTAATATCATGGAATCCACAGTGCAATTTAGGTTTTATATTTACAGTGTCACGCAATAGGTTCTCAAGGCTTCTCAGAGTGAATACCACACGGCATACTATTTCTTGGCTTCAGTGGCATTCTAGAACCTTGATGGCCTTCACAAAACACCTATTTTTGCATGTATCATTTTATATTTTGTGGACAATTCTGTTGCCAGCTCAAGATGTTCCTAAGCTTCCCAGGATAACAGCTGGGTCTTTGAGACAGATGCTGGAGAATACCTCCTTAGATGGTTGTTCAAGCAGAGAACACTTTAATCAAAGTCTTAGCTTAGGACCACTACTTCTAAATGAATTTTCTTCAATGAATGGATAACTATCATTTCTTTGCAGAAGGCAGTTTCTCTTTAGTGGTACTAATACTGCCTTTTCTGTAACTTTAACCTCATATGTTTTCCTTTCTAAAATTTGCAATGTATATATCTTTCTGTTCCATCTCTCTCTGCTTTCTGTCCCTGCCTCTCTCTGTCTCTCTCTGTGTCCCTGACTCTGTGTCTTTCTGTGTCTCTGTGTCTCTGTCTGTCTCTGTCTCTCTCTCTGTCTCTCTCTCTCTCTCTCCCTCTCTTTCCTTCTCTCTTTTAGTAGAGCTGGATGGGAAGTGAGAAGTAGCTATAACAACTTGAATGGTATTCTATCCTAAGATGTTCTTCCCCCTCAAATTAGTCCCCTACTTTTAAATTCAGCCTTACATGTGGTTTTAGATTCTCTACCATAATTTAACAGGAAAGGCCTTTGGGCCTAGTTCTGATAGTCACACTGTATCCTTCTGAAACCATGAGCCAGACCTCCACAGTGTTCTTCCCAGCATAATGGTTTTCTAAACTCCAAGCAGATTGGTTCATTAAGCTCTTACTGCCTTATAGGGATTTTTCTAGCCCAGTGTCCCAGTTATTTCACATACCTTCCAATAAATATCCCCTAAAGACTCAGAACCACATGGTTCAGGTTATCACAGCAGCTGCCCCATTTCACTTCTAGCTATAATTCTTCTGTATTGGTTAACTTACCATTTGCTGGGACTTAATGACTGACAAAAGCAATGTCAGGAAGAAAGAGTTAATTTTTGTTCATGCTTCAAGGGTATACTTAAGATGTTAGGCGCTTAAGGTAGCTCAGTATTCCAGTCAGGAAGCAGAAGGAGATAAATACTGATGATCAACTTGCTTTGTCATTTTATTCAGTCTGGGTTCCAAATCCATAATATGGTACCATCTACATACATGGTGGGTTTTCCCAGCCTTGTTATACCTTTCTGGAAATACCATTATAAAATACAAATTAATTGACAATCACTATTAATCATCACAGAGGACCACGAATATCACAAAATAGTGGGTCACAAATGAAATTTATTTTGTCAGTGTTCCGAAGACTGAAGTCTAAGTCCAAGATGGCAAGAGAGTCTTTCCTGGTCAGTATTGTCTTATTAGGTCTCATAGGCGTTTCTTGAATTTATTCATGTAGAGAGGGAGAAAGGAAGGAAAGCATGTCCTCTTCCATTTTCTTCTCTTCCTCATTCCTCTTCTAAAACCACATTACAATTGAACCTCATTCATATGCACCCATTGAACCTTAATTAAGGCTCAATTATCAAGCCTATTCCACTGAGCCTTTCATTTTATGAATCTGAGGTTGTAGGAGGAGCAGTTTTCTCAGTCCACAGCAGTGCAATTCTTTATTTTATAATGGAATTTGGTTAATGGAAAAGGGACCTATTTTTCTGTATTGTTGAAAAACAACAAGCCTTCAGCTTTATTTTTTTGTTAATTGCCAGAGTTTCTATCATTAAGAATGTATTCATTTTCTCTTCACTCATATGGAAAATGATAGTATAATTTGTTGAATTTCTGAGCATGTACTAACATTTGGAACCAGCTTTATGTAGTCATTTCAGCTCAGCAGTCCAACTTTCTGATACTCACTATCCAAACTGTTGTTTAAGTTGCTGCTGATTGTATAATCTCTCTATTACCAAGTTCACTAGCTGTAAATTAAATATTGTAACTAAGTTATGGATAATAATACCTGACAAGGCTAGTCTTATTTCAGATTATTTAATTATTTAATATAAACATATAAAAATAGGTAATATTAGCACACAAAGATAATATTACATCCCCACATGAAAAACAACATCTAACTGGACCACCCAGAGCTCTCAGGGACTTAACTACCAAACAAAGAGTATATATGGAAGGAGTCATGACTTCAAATACATACATAGCAAAGGATGGCCTTATCTAATATAAATAGGAGGGGGGGGATGCTTGATATCCTAGCATAGTGAGATGCTAGATAAGTGAGGTGGGAGTGGGTGAGTGGGTGGAAGAACATCCTCATAGAAGCAAAGGAGAGGGGGGAAGGGGTATTGGATGAGGAGTTTGTGGAAAGGTAACCAGAAAGGGGGATATAATTTGAAATGTAAACAAATAAAATGATTTTTAAAAAGCTTCATAACTTGCAGTTATTTAATTCAGCTATTACTGTAGTAAATATCTAGCCCTAGAATAGTTAGAAAACCCATGGTGAATTATACATAAATGAGTGCAGAGACAAACAATCCTAATAAAATGAAGAACAATAATACATTAGGATGATGATACCATGTTAAAATATATGTGAGTTTATATTTTCTTTAGGTTACATGCCTTATTCCTGGGGAACTGGAAAAGATTTGTTCACTCCAGATGGGGCACCAGTGATGGAAGAAAGAAATGATTCTATTTAAATCTAGATTAGTGAGCCAAAGAATATAGTTGGAGCTAATTCCAAGAGCATGATGAAAGGGTGCTCCTATAGGAACACTGACAAAGAGTCACTTATAAGAACATGAATGAAGGGCTTCTAGAGATGTACGGGTGAGAGTTTAATTTATAGAAGTATGGGTAAATTGCTACTTATAGAGGCATGGTTTCTACGAGTGAAAAATCTCCCTCCCTGTAACTTTTAGTCATGTATCTTATTATATCTCAAAGAGAGACCTCATGAGCATTGGTAGTTCTCCATAATCCCCTATGCTTTACAACACCCCCATTCCATGAGTGAATGTTAAAAGACTTCAGTCTTGTGACGACTTTGTGAGGGAGGTCATATCAACTCTGATTTCAAGGATGTGGTAAACATGTCCCCTGTGGAGGACATACTCTTTACCGTATGGTATCAAGCATGCAGTTTTTCTCCTTTGTTAATCCTTATTTCTCAATATATTTTCTCTTCTTTTTGTTAAGTAAAAATGATTCAATCTAATTTCGTTTATCTATAATGTGGCATACCAAGAATTTTATCATTTTTATTGAAAGAGCATCTTAATTGGGTATTTTACAATTTGCAATGCATTGAGATTCTTTGTTTGAATTTTTGATATTCTTTACAAATAATTATTAGTTTAATATATGAATATGCAAATATTTTTAATATCTTAGGACAATTTTAATGATTAATATTCTTTGTTTTAAAAATACAGAATAACTTTTAAAATAATTATATTTATTTATTGTATGTGTGTGTACATGTATATCTATAGTCCATATATTTCTGTAGAATAGTAGCAATTCTTAAATTTGTAAACATCTCAAAAATGACAGTGTGAGGGAGTGATTCTATTGGCTTATTGATATGGCAAATATGCTCAACTGGGTAAAAATAGATCCAGATAAAGTAAGCATAAATATCTATTGAGAGAAATGAATGATTATAGGATAAAATGGTTCTAACTTCTCTCACAATTAAATGTACATTTTTAAAGTCATCTTGCTACTTAAAACTATAGTTCACAGTGTGCATTTAAGTGAGTGGGTGGGGCAGGGAGAGGGGGGAGGAAATAGGGAGGTTCCAAAGGGGAGATCTGGAAAGGGGAAAACATTTGAAATGTAAATAAAGTATGAAAAATAAATAAATAAAGAGAGAAAGAAAGAAAGAAAATAGTAGTTCTCATTACAAGACTCCATTCACTCTTACTATATCTCTGACTTAGATTGTCTCATACAACTCTTTGACTTGAAATATATTATCCATCAAATCCTTTCCAAATCAACTGACTAAGATGAATATTGTCAATTTGTTCTGTGCTCTTTGTATTTTAATCCACCTCTATTTCTATACTCCAACACAGATGTTTGTTCAGTAAGCCTTGGTTTTGTCTGATCATCAGTCCAATTATTTACACATCATTTAAATTTTAATAACTTAAATCATAGGAATTTTTAAAATAATGGGGTTAGTAAATATTCTCTTCTTAAAAATGTTCATACAAAATATGTTAACTCTTCATAGACTAGAATATATTGCAAAATATTACATCTTCTTACAGCATCATACACCAGAAAAACTAAATTTAATCTATTCTGTTGAGAACATCATAAGGGTAAGTGTACTGACAACAGATTTGTAATATGCAAAATCATGAAACCAAAAGAAACATTAACTGTTGAAGCTCTATATATTATTATATTATCTCATATTTTACTCTTAGTGAAATACATACAGCTCTTAGAATATTTATGTAATCCCTGAGAATTGATTAAATCACAGTTTCTTTTCTGTGGCTCTCTAAAGCTCTTGTTGGAACTTATAAAATTCTTTTTGTTTTTCTATGAATAGAAGGAATGTTTCATGACTCACAGCAATTGCAGGGTCTAATATGTCAGTATTATGCTGTTGCTCTGTGCCTCAGTCTCACAACATAATTCAAAATACATACTGTGTGCAGTGGGTCACACCTTACACCACTAACCTGAGTTTTCGGGGCCTCAATATTTCTGCCATCAAATTTATTCTTCAGAAAATTTCACACAAAAATATTATACTGTTACCCTCAATATCTTATTTTCTCTCTCCTTCTTTCCCACAAATAAGCCCCTCTCCCCCATACCTCTCCCATACACCTTTCTTTTTGTCTTGTTACCCACTGAGATTAACCTGTGTTACCATGGCTCTGTTATAATTAATTCATTGGACTATGGAGAGCTCATCAGTAGGCATACAAATGAAAACTGTGTCTGACTCTCCCACAGAATCCATTATTCCAGAAGAAGAAATAGAGTCACATGTCTTCTTCCTATTCGATGATTAGTTGTTGAAATGGCCCACCTTATACAGATCCATTGCTAGTAGCTGCTGTGGTTTTGATATAATGCATTTATTATCTGTCTTGTGCCTACAGGATAACATAGCACAGCTTTCTTTTCTGTCTTTTAGCTCTTATATTCCTGTGCTTCCTTCTGTGTTGTTTCCTGAACCTTAATGATTGTCTTGCTGAGCGCTTAATACTTGGCCTTCACTTCTTCTCAGTCTCTGGAGCAGCAATGCCTTTCTGCATTTACTGCCTTTCATTGTGAAGAAATATACCTCTAACTGAGGTTATGTGTAGCATTTGCCTGTGGCTGTAACTGTAAATATTTAAAAGACAGTTTGTTGTTCTTCAAGCTTAGCTAAACAACAGTAGTAAACTCTATCATGGGACCCTCCAGGCAAATATATATTTCTTTGTTATTTGCATGCTTGGAGTCCATTTCAAAACAAAACAGAAAGTTTTGGTTTAGATGTGGCAGGCATGCCATTTTAGCCTCAGTAGAGACATCCTGCCTCTAGTGAAGAATACCCCTTCCATCCCTTCAAGAATCCCCTTTCCTACTCTGCGCTTTCTGATCCACTTTTACTACTAAAACATTTTCTAGAGTACCAGACATCTAGAAGAAGAAGGAGAGCTTAAATTTTATAATGAATTTCAGTCCAAAAGAAAATCAATTTTTGTATACCTTTGATTAATTCTAAAAATAAGCAGTCAACTAAATATTTATAGTAATCTCAATTGTGTTTGGACTCATGAGCATTCCTAAAAATTTAAATAATAAATGGTCAAAGCACATTTAGAGTTGATGAAATTGTCATATTAAGTATCATATCGTAAATTAAAATTCAAACAAAAATCTCATTTGATTATAAATAATAATCAGGAAATCAAATGATCCTTTTCATTTATATTATATAGAAATTTTTCACTAAAATGTTTTTTAACATTTCAAGTAATAATAGAATTGCAAGTGATACTCATTTTCAATGTAGAAAATTTTCAAATCATTATAAAACTACAGTATAGAACCCACAACTGAAAGGTGTGTATCTCTGTGTATACTCTGTATACACAGTAGTAAATTATAAAGTAAGATGATAAAGATAACAGAGATAAACATTGGAAAAATATATGCTGTGATAACTGACAGATAAATCAACATGTATTCAGAAAAATAGTAAAGGGTACTATGATTCTAAATCATATTGTCACAGACTTATGATAGCCCATGCTTTACACATCTACTATGTCCTTAAGTGAGTACCTAATAATTCTAGTGAAAAATATAAGTATATAAAATATGAGCTCAGAGATGAACAAGTAAATGTACAATAAATGGTCTTCTACAGATGAATGCAATTTTGTGGTTTTATTCTCTGTGAATATTTTTCCTGCCCTGAACAATTCTATAATAAAACCCAATTAAATTGAAAAATAGAATAAGCTGAACAAATGATGAATGTATTTTAATCCAAAGTCTACAGTTTGTGTCAACAAAATGGCAGTTCTTGTTTTTTACAAAGGATAATTATACACGTGTTACAATTTTAATAGATCACAGTATGAAATAGAAATGTTCTCGTAGGTGTTGAATAATTATGATTATGACTAATAACTGTGACTTCAGGTTAGCATTATTTCAGCAAGGAAAACATAATATGCTTTATGAGTAAGTAGGCAATCATTGTGATGGTGAGTAATTTTTCATTATTTATCATTAATAACATAATTTTACTCATGGATAATAGCTACAGTTTGTATAAAGAAAATTTGTTCACATACAGGCAGACTGATATCTATAAATACCTAAAAAATAATTTTCTCCTTCATCTTTAAGTAAATTCATTTATATGATTCATACATATTATTTGAGTTATTGATTGTAAGAGTCAAATAATAATAAATATCAAATAAGTATAGAGAATCAAATATTTAATTACTAAATGACTGCCTTTTCTATGTGTAACTGTCACCATCCAAGATTATTTTTAACAATATTAATTCATATCCACTTTCTTCTATTAAGCATATACATTTCATTAAATGTTTCTAAAGTTTCTTAGTGTCTTAAGGTTTTACTGCTGTGAACAAACACCATGTCTAAGGCAACTCTTATAAGGACAACGTTTAATAGGGGCTGACGTACAGCTTTAGAGGTTCAGTCAGTTATCATTAAGGCAGGAGCATGGCAATGCCAAGGTAGACATGGCACTGGAGAAGGAGACGAGAGTTCTACATCTTGTTCCAAAGCAAAGAGGAGAAGACTGACTTCCATGTGGTTAGGAGGAGGGTCTCATTGCCCACCCCACAGTGACACACTTCCTCCAACACAGTCATGCCTCCGAATAATCCAATAATACTAATTTTGGGCCAACCATATTCAAACCACCACACTGAGCTTTCAGGTTATTTTTGTGTGTGTGTGTGTGTGTACATTCAAGGAAAGTTTAGAGATAAATATTAACAAAATTAATGAAGTCATTTTATCTTATATACTCAACATGATTAGTACTTAAAACCTTAATTTACATGTACAATATTTAATGGCATAAAATATTCAAATCATATAAAAGAATGAATTTTGAACTCACCTCAGAAGATGTGTTCACATTGTTTTCATATCAACCAATGCATAGAATTTAATGATTTATTAATTTTTCTATTTTTACTATAAAGAATTTAGTTTATTTCATTAAAATAGCTATAAATTTTCATATGTGCTTTGGATGGATTTTATTAAATAAATCCATGGTGTTAAAAATTATGATGTATCCTACCACTGTTTCACAATATTGCTGATGAACACATTTCGTTTCTAAAAAGATGCTCTGATTCAGGAGTGTATGATTGCATATTCTCATCAAGAGTGCATGATTGCATATTCTCATCAAGCTATACAGATACAAATTCTTATAAATCATATAAAAATCACAAAGGAACAATGAACATAGCACATGAAAATAATAGGAAAATCAAATGGTTCCAAATGAAGGGGTACTGTGCAAACAAAGCAATCTGAGAATTTTAAAACAATACATTTGTTCTCTCAGGCAATGCTAATGAAGCGTCATCCTGCTCACACATGTCTACAGAGGCATTTAAGAATTTTTGTCTAGTCACCTAGTAGAATTCATTTCCTTGATATTTTATTTATGAAATTAGAATTGCCAACAGACATACCTTGTTGGAGAATAATCATTGTGGGAACATAGATGTAGTAGATACTGATTATTGTTTTGGTTGAAGACTAGAACCAAGAACAATGTACGGATGAAGGAGCATATTTACCTTAAGATTTCAAAGATAGGATCTGTACAGTTGATAGAGGTATAGGAGCATGTGGGTGAAGCAGAAAGATGAGTAATTTCATGTTCACCTCCAAGTATAAAGCAGAAAGAAAATTTGCAATGTGGCAAGGCTTTAAAATCTCATGCTCTCCCTCAGTCACTTCATCCAGCTTAGATCCACATGTCATAGGTCATTTAACCTCTGCAAGCAGTGCCATCAGTAGGCAATGTAGTATTGAAATATATGCTCAACCTATAGAGATTACTTCTTATTCAAATCACCATAATCAAAAATGGGTAAAAATAAGTAAAATAAAATAAAATAAAATAAAACACCTAAACCTGAGAGTACAAGTAGTGTTGATACTATCTATAATGTAGGATCTTGCTATATATTTATCAAAAGACCTTATGCATTAAAAGAAAGTTGCACTGAGACAAGATTTTTGTTATAAGTTTTGCTTCCAGTTGTGGTTTATAAAATTGAGATCAAATCAGTTGGAAATTAGCAAAAAATAAGTATCCATGACACTAAAAGGGAGGGCAGGTATTTAAAAGATTCTTATTGCCATTAAATGGGAGCAGGGATTATTGATAAAAAGAAAAAAAAAACATGAACATGATCAGAGTCCCAGATAATATAGGTGACAAATACAGAGTGTACTTGGACAATTTATACAAGTTAAAAACAATGATTATGTTCATACTAATCAAAGTCATTTTGGTGACTTTTGTTACAATAGCTAAAACTATTTCATTGATAACAAATGCACATATACCAGAATATAATGCAGCAATAAAAATGATCCTATACTAGTTATCTTCAATTGTCAAGCTGATACAACCTAGGGTCACCTGCGGAGAGAACACTCAATTGAAGATTGCACAAATCAGACTGGTCTATGTGCATGTGTGTGAAGGAATTTCTTGATTTTTAACTGATGAATCGGGGCAGATCCCTCTCCACCACAAGCAGTAACAATTCATGGAAAGCTAGTCCTAGGGTGTATAAAAAAAAAAGTTAGATAAGTGTTTATTTTCAAGTGAGCCAAGAGACAAAGGTTGTCCATGTTTTTCAGCACTGACATTCCTAAGTGATGGATTGTAACCTGGAAACACAAACTGAAACCAACCCCTTCTTTCAATAAGTTGCTCTTTTTCATAATTTTTTTTTCTCTTCAGATAAACAGAAAAGAAACTAGGATAGATATGCAGACTGAAGACTAAAAACACCTAGAGACGTGGAAGAAATTTAAAAAGTAATGATGAAGAAACAAAACAAAATATATTGTCCTAAATAAAGGTTATATATATTATAGGACGTCTTTCAAATCAAGACAGGAGAAAAGTTATTTTCTAGTGCTGAGTTCAAGACTTTTAAGTCATGTCTCCTGTTGTAGAATATGAGAACATCAGAAAATCTTGTGACAAATTTTCTGAAAATCTTACCAATGGCTTCCAACACTATGAATGATATCTTTTGTAAAATTTATTTATATTTCAAATGGTATCCGTCTCCTGGTTTCCCCTCTGCAACTCTCTTATCCCATCCTCCCTACTCCCTGTTTCTATGAGGGTGCTCTCCCACCCACCCATCCACCTACTCCAGCCTCACCTTCCCTAGCATTCCCCTATGCTGGGACATCTAGCTTCCACAGGACCAAGAGCCTTCCCTCCCATTGATGTGAGACAAGGCCATCGTCTACTACACATGCAGCTAGAGCCCTGGTCCCTCCATGTGTACTCTTTGGTTGATGGTTTAGTCCCTGGGATCTCTGGGGGGTCTGGTTGGTTGATGCTGTTGTTCTTCCTATGGGGTTGCAAACCCCTTCAGCTCCTTCAGTCCTTCCCCTAACTCTTCCATTGGAGTCCCCACGCTCTGTCCAACAGTTGGCTGCATACATCTGCAAATATATTGGTCAGGCTCTTGGAGACCCTCTCAGGGGACAACTATACCATGCTCCTGTCAGCAAGCACTTCATGGCATCAGCAATAATGTCTGGGTTTGGTGTCAGCAGATGGGGTGGATCCCTAGATGGGGCAGTCACTGAATGGCCTTTCCTTCAGTCTCTGTTCCACTCTTTGTTCCTGTGTTTCCTTTAGACAGGAACAATTCTGGGTTAATATTTTGAGGGGCCATGCCTAACCCCTGTATTATGGTCTCTACAGGTTCACTCTCCCCTTTGTTGGGTATTTCAGCTAATGTCATCCCTGTTGGGTCCTGGGAACCTCTTGCTTTCCTGGCATCTGGGACTTTTTAGTGGCTACCCCCAGTTCCCCATTCCCCACTGCATTACACCTCCATTCAATCTCCTGACTGTGTACTTCTCCCCCATCTTCTATCCAACCTTATCTTACCTCCTCCTTTTCTCTCCAGCTCCTCTCTCCCTCCCAGGTCCATCTCTAGTCTCAAAACTTATTAAGTATACTAGACATTATTAACAAAAATAAGAAATCTGAAATATAGATTTGAAAAATAATATATTATTAATGATAACTTACTGACTTGCAGTAAATGTAGCATAGTAGCAAATGTTAGTTATGTGACATGGACAGAAGTCAGAATTTAGAATTACGCAAATACCTATTAGAAGGTGACAGTAGACACAGGGCATAAGAAACCCTGGTAGATGACATATTTTGATATTGATCTTCTACCTCAACTGTGTACATTGGCCCAAGATAACTTTGCAGGTAATTCTCCAAACTTCCTTATTTTGGCTTCTTTGCTAGTGATCCATGAGTGAATTCTATTCTGCAATGATGGGCATGGCTTTCTCTTGCAAGCATTCCATCCCTTATATTGGTTGCATGGAGACAGAAATCAATTGACTTCATTTTTTTTTTTTATAGATGCCAGATTGTTTTTGTATCCCATCTTCTGCTGAGCTTAGATGCACAATGAGGGGCTGAAGCATGACAAGGTTGTATCCTGTTTAGTTCCCAAGAAGCAAGAGCAACAAATCTTTACAATAAATCTTAAGCATCTCAGTCCACTTAAGAATTGTGTTCATTGATAACATCTCACTGTTACAGCAATTCTGTCCATTAGAACTACTTATTAAAAGAACAACTACTGAACTTTCACTGCCTTCTATCAAGGACTAGATATCAAAGGTCAACTTTAAGCAGTCTCTGGTGGTCAATGTATCATATCATTAGAAACAGAGCATCTTCACTCACCCTGAAAAGTTGTAATTTTCTTTAAAGTATCAAGATAAATAACTACTCTTGATCTCTCTATTGAAGAATTAATAACTTTAATGAGATCTATCAGCATCCAATCTCTATATGCTCTCACTCATTTCTAGTTTCAAAGTCATTGCATCTGTAATGAAAATAAAAGGTGTTTTTAGTATTCAGAAGACATAACATGATTAATCACATCTCCACTAATGATATTTTAAAAAGACCTCAACACAGAATTGTGGCACACAATCAGGAAATATCAGATTCCATTTTTAAAGATACTAATCTCAAACATTATGCTGCTGCAGAGGCATAAATTTATACCCAGTAACCTCAGATCTGAAAGACAATGCAAACATGCAGCTTCATGGCACTGCTGGAACAGAGTCTGTTCTGCAAGCAGAGTAGGGATGGAGCTGATTGGCTTAGGACAAAGTGATGTAACAGTTTGTTAAAAGAGAAAAATGTCAGATATAAAGTTTTTCAAACATGCGTTGAGGTCCAAGAGCAGCATAATGGTACCAAATGGATATGAAACAACAAGTCACTTCTCATGCATAATGCATCGGCATGCACAATTGGAGCTGGTATCACCATCTGGTATCTAATTATTCTCGCGTCATACCACACGGTGTTGTGCACCTAATGAATTGACTGTATGTTACAACAACTCAGCACACAGATTCTTTGCTGCTAATTATAAGGTACTGGTTATTATTTGAGTTATGGAAATTATGAAAATTTGAAGCATGTTGCTTATAATAAATATTTTGTAGGAAATACTAGGAGAAGAGACTGTAGTTAGCTCTTACTTTTCTAAGTGATCTATTGTTCTTTTATGATATAATTCTTCTAATATTTGTACTATAAAAATTGTATTGAAATTAATTGAGGCACTTATTCCCTATTCCTGGTACTTGATCACCATCATTGTTTAGTAAGTGAATGCTCTTATATTTATCTATTAGTGTTTATTTCATGTTGTTAAGAGAATGTGATAACCACTACACTATGGAATCCTACAATTTCAAGTTGTAATAAATGATCATCTTCTCTTTTCTCATAAAAGTAAGAAATACAGTAATTCTTATGGAATCTCTATATTTGTACCATATTTAGAAGAAATCTGAAGGTATTTGGCATCTGAATGAAATAGAACTCTGACGATAGATCCAGTTAAATAACAAAAATAGCTGTTAGTCAATAATTACAATAAAAAGTTTGCAAAGGATTTAATATAAACATTTATGAGTTCTTATTCAGAATAGGAATCTGATATCCTTATTACAGTATTTAAACTCCAAAGAAAATGGATTGCTTTATAAAATGGGAATTTAGTTACCTAAAGCTAAGCAAAATTTCAATTGTTCTGTATATTAAACAGCCCCCAAAAGGTAGTTGCTTAAATTGTCATTCATCTTTAGTCATAGTTGGGTGATTTAATTAGAGCTTGTAAACAAGCTCCTCATTTTTATCACAGACACCTCAGAACTGCAGCTCTGGTTTCAGGATGAAGGGAGCTAAATGTTGTAGGAACAATCCAGACTTGGAAGATTGTTCAGTGAGATGATCCATTAGTTCTTTGTCCTCAATGAGCCACTGGCACCTGTCCAGTCTTCTTTGCACAATGTACTCTAAGTTTTAAGAGAGGGAGGCAACTAATCTTGCCAATATCCCTAAAGGTTATTTAGAACAAACACAAACTCACTTCCAGGAAATTGCATCTTAGAAATTAGAGGCCCACACCAGATTTGGTATGATAAAGAATATGAACAGCCTTGTAATACCTTAGCAGTGTTTGAAGGATATTGTAACAGCTTATTTGACTTCAATTCAGTGTGTTTTATCTAAAACAAATTTACAATATGAGCTGAGAATAACATTGTATTCCAGTGGAGCACAGAAAAGGTTTAATTCCAGATTTTCTCAATAATATTTTCTCATCAATAGAAATGTTTTCCGTAGGACAAAATATATACATTTAAATATCCAGTGAAATTATATATGTTTTTATAATTAACAGTGAGAGGTAATTTATTGAAAATCCAATAGGTGAGATACAGCATTTTATTTACTAATCGCAATAAAAATTTCTGGTAGAATAGCTATCTTCATTTTATATGTGATGAAATAGAGGCTAAGGAAATGCCAGGCTCTAAGTGTGCAGAGCTCATGTTAGACAGAAGAACTTGTCTTCAAGCCAAGTCTTTCTCTGGTCTAAATATTATGCAGTCCTCCCAATCACACACAAATTACTACTGAAATTTAGAATACTTATCTTAACCTGTTTTTCTATCATTGTAGTCTAGCTTCACTGATAAATAAAACTTGTGTTTATCATAAAGGTTTTTGAGGGTCAAGTGGTATGATGGTTTTATTCCTCACACCTAAATAATAAATTGCTCAACTAAGCTTTAGTCTTCAAAAAGTCATGAAAAATTAATGAAAGATTTATGGCTACATGTGTTTACACACATGTATTAAAATCAATATTTAGAAACAGCAAATAACTAAGGCAGAAAAATAATAATTTGAAACATCAAAGCCTAGCATTGAACATTTCACTGATTCATTGGATTAGTTAATGTTTCTAATTTTATACCTTCATTTTCTATTTCATAAGGTCCATCATGGGATGGAATAGACATGCTGCAATCTACATAAGATTAACAACCTGGTATGGATAGAATGGAGTAAGGGAATTTAAAAGTTCTTTATAGGAAATTTATGAAAACAATTAATTAGAAGTAAAAAGAGTCAATCAGAAAGCCTAAATCCATAGTACAAGTAAACTGTAATTATACTGAAAATTTCATTGTGAGCTTTTTCCTCTTCATTATCTGTTATGCCAAGAGAAAATTACATGAAAGAAGATTACAGTTATATTTTCAGACAATTATTTCAAGACCATTTGATAGTTGAGAAGTACAGAAGAGCTTTTTGAAAAATTGCAGTGGCATTTTCTAGAAGGTTTCTCCATTAACGTTAATTATGTTCTCCCCAGAGTCATGAGCTTAAGCAGCTTTTGGAAAGACAAATTCTCTAACCAGCAGGTGGAATTTAATTTTTCACTTCAATTCCATTTAACTTAAAACATTTAGAGTTGCTTCTTTTTCATGGCTTTATTGAGATATAATTTGGCCCCATAACATTCATCCTATTAAAGGTCACAATATCGTGGTTTCAGTATAGCTACTGAATTGTTCATTCATTACCAGATTACATTTTTACCGCCCCCAAAGAATCATTTTGACTGTCAGCAATCTCCTAACACCTATCCCTATGCAAACCTGGACTAGTTTTATTTATACCTAGTTTTATTTATTCTCACTTTTCTATAGAGAAGTGAAAGGAACACAAACCTGTGATTTATTTTAATAAGATTCTTCACTCTGTCTTTCTTAGAAGATTTATTTTTGTGTTTTCTTTTTTCCTCAGTTTATATCAATGCATCACTTCTCCAATCCCAGAATAGTATCTTGCTTTTTACAGCCTTCTGCCACATATGTAATATATACCTTAGTATGGACTTTAGATTTTTACTACAGTATACCTACTCCTTAATGCTAGCATTCCTATTATTGAAATTAAATAAATAGGTATTAAGATTCCTCCCTTTTCATATCTTTGTTGAATAATCTTGCATAAGACAGTAAGCAAGAGACATTTGATATCAAATTATAGAAATGGACTCTCAATTATGTCTTTCACTGTGTGCAAGACAGTAAAATCATTAAATTGTTAAAATTGAATTTTTTTATTTATAAAGTGGAGATGGTAGTAATTACTCCCTTATGTAATAGCAAAAAAAAAAAAAAAAAAGTAAAACTTAACATGATTGCAAAAGTGTTCAGTACCACTAACAATTTGTATTGTTGTTAATCATTTTATACACACAAAATTCATCACCAGGAGGTTTTTGCTTAATGTAAACAAATTCCATTCAAACTGCAGTTTCTATAGGAATAATCCAAATACTAAACTGACTTAAGTGGTTTTCTTACCAACACTATTTACCTGAAAAGTTGAGGAATCATTGTATTCTTTAGTGAATTCCCTGCTTGCTATAACAAACCATCTGACAAGTGCAACTTCAGGGAAGAAGAAATTATCTGGCTCAGGAGTTCACTTGCTCATGGTTGGGAAGACATACTATCAGGAGTTTGTTCCATGGTTTCTTCACCTCTTCCTGGATCAGCAGTGATCTGGCAGGAATGACCCAGGAGCAACATTCCTACAAGACCTAACTATTCCACTGAGCTCCACCTGCTTCAGATTCCAAAACCTTCAAGAAACAGCTCCTCTATTGTGGGAGCAGGTATTCAAACACATGAACCAGTTGGGCCAATATCATATTGAAACCACATATGTGGTAACAGAGACCAACATCTTAAATTTCTTCAGTGAATGTGATGTGAATATTTTTAGACAGAAATAACTTTTTTTTTTTTAACAATCCAGTCATTGGCCCTTCTCTAGTTCTCCCTCCCACAGGTCCTCATTCAATTCCTCCCACCCTGTGACATAACTGTTTATTAAGACCAATAAACACTAATAGTTTAATTTTTCTTGATAGAAAAATATAGAATATACAACAAAGGCACTGTTAAGGAAGTAGAACATCTGAAACCCATTTCTGTAGTGATTGAAATACACTATGATTGGTTGATATTGTTGTTCTTTCCGTGCGGTTGCTAACCCCTTCAGTTCTCTCAGTCCTTCCCCTAACCCTTCCATTGGGATCCCTGTTCTGAGTCTGATGGTGGGCTGTGATCATCTGCCTCTATATTGGTCAGGCTCTAGGAGAGCCTCTCAGGAGACAGCTATAGCAGGCTCCTGTCAACAAACGCTTCTTGACATCAGCAATAGTGCCTGGGTTGGTGTCTGCAGATCATAGGTAGGGCAGTCTGTGGATGACCTTTCCTTCAGTCTCTGCTCCACTATTTGTCCTTGCATTTCCTTTAACCACGAGCAATTCTGGGTTCCAACCAACCAGGTTCCCCAGAGCTCCCAGGGACTAAAACACCAACCAAAGAGAACACATCGAAGAACCCATGGCTCTGGCTGCATATGTAGCAAAGGATTGCCTTATCTGGCATCAAAGGGATGGGAGGCCCCTGGTTTTGTGGAAATACGATGCCGGAGCATAGGGGAATTCTAGGGCAGTGAGGCAGAAGTAGGTGGGTGGATAGGGAAGCACCCTTATAGAAGCAGGGGTAGGAGTATGGGGTTGGGTGTTGCCGAGGTGAAATCGGGAAGGCAATAACTTTTCAAATGTAAAAAAATAAAATAACCAACAAAAACAAAACAACAACAACAACAAAAAGAAATCACTATGATTCTTATCACTGTAATCCATAAACACCAGTTCACTTTGCTTCAGTGCATTCAGACATTTTTGTAGATGAAACATTGCTCTTATTTATATGAAAACCATTGTCCAAATTTTAAGTTCCTTGGATACACATTTTCTATAAATATGTTGGTTTTCAGAATCTCAACTCAGTAAAATATTGTAATCAAAGGCTGCAAAAAGACTCAGAAATTAGAAGTATTTTGTTCTCTCTCACAAGGCAGAGATTTGATTCTAGAACATGCTAGATCAAAAATGGTTATAAAAGTCCAATTCCTGGGATCCATCGCTCACATTTGTCCTCCATAGACTCATGCCACAGGAGGGTTGTACAAACTGAATACAATCAAAATATAATGCATAATAAATAATAATTTCAAACTTTAAAAATTGTGGATACGTGTATTGATAGTCAGATGAACTAAAAATGATATAGGAAATATATTTATTTAGAAATAATTATCAGTTTAAAAGCAAGTTCTTTGAAAAATAATAAGAATTAAGTATTAGGAACCAAACATATGTTCATAGAGCATCTTTATTTAGAAAGTGTCTGACAACATTAAATGCAAGTGTGTGTGTGTGTGTGTGTGTGTGTGTGTGTGTGCGCCCGCGCGCTCACGCGCGTGTGTCCAGGTATGTGCATCTTAATTGACAAAGTTGAATGGGCCTAGATTCATGAGACCTATGATACCAAAAGATAACTGATCTAGGTAGGTAGTACCCTATAGAATGTTGAATAAAGACTTGTCATTATCTCAAATATTTCAAGGCACAGGAGCCTTATTCCTGAACTCTAAAATGTAAAATCTGCTGTACATTTTCGGAAAGCTTCTGTTAAATAAAATGTATCAAAATTAGTGGTTAATGAAATCTATAATGTACATATTACAAAGAAAATTTAAAATATGGCAGTGTATGTACAAAGAGAAAAAAAGTTTCAAATCTAGAAAGTAACCTAATGTTTCCTACATCACCAGGTTGAATAGGACTATACAAAAAAATAATTTCAATTTTTTCATTTAAAAAAATGCATGTTTTTTCAAACTAATTCTTTTAATATGATTTCTTTTCTAGAACCTTCTACTAAGTAAAAGCAGATGACAAGAAGAATCATGGTGTTGTACATAGATCAATGGGAGACAAGGAAAAAGCTAACACTGGTAAACACAGTGCTCTCAGTTTCCCTTTAGATTGAATTTGCACACAAGTGATATAAGTGTAATTATTTTATGTGATTGTTTATCTTCGAGAGATGTAGGCATGTAGCCCTCACCCAACTCCAATTAGTATTACCCTGACTCACCTCAGAATTTTGGAATCATCACAGGTAGAAGTAGCCTGTATTTCTGAACTGATATTTCTTTTGTACACGAAAAGGTAAGTTTAAGATTTTCATTATAAAATATTACACTAAAGTTCAATGAGATAATCCAAAATTTTTAAAGAGGAAAAATATTAGTGTGATATAATTCATGGTATCTATCACTAACCCTTTTTGAGATTTAATGGGGCACAGAATGATTTCATATGAATATTGATTTCAGCCTATCGCAGGAATAAAGGGCCCATGTATTTTACTTCTGTTCCTTCTGGCAACAAAGCTAGCAGGTATTACATATTCCATTCTAAGTCTACTGGGAAAGATTAACACAAAGGAAGAAAGTTTTACTTAATATCTCTGAGAGAGAGAGAAGGCGGGAGAAAGGAAGGAAAGGAGTGTTTAAATACTGTGCATGTAAATTTAGTTATCTTTATTGTATTTGTTTTCTAAAATATCAAGAAGTTATTGAAATCAACATTTCCCATTTCAGTCAATTTTTGACAAAATTTTGACATGAGCATAATTTTTCTCTTCAAAGCATGACCATGTTGTCTATCAGAAACTTAAACATGTGGATTTTGCAGAAGTCAAGAAACCCAAGCTACACTTACATACAAGCACCAGCTGATACCCAATCAAAGCCTCATAGAGTACAGTTTGGCCAGTGGCCTCAGTGTTTTGAGGATGCATTATTGCTTTTCGGCCTAGAAAGATGATTTTCTTCGCTATACCCAAACATAAGAAGTTCCATAGGACCTAACCCATTTAACAAATCGTAAGTGGTTCTCTGGAAAAACTGGCCTAACACTCTTACTCAAGCATTTGTTTTTCAGAAACCACTTCTCTAGTTCGATACTCACACCCTAAGTGTTAACAACCTGTGTAAAATTCCGCCTGGCCAGCCCATACTTTGTTTTCCTTAAAGCAATTCTTTGACATCATGGTCCTATCTGTGAACCAGGCTGAATTCTGCAAATGGCCTTGTTTGTTAGATTCAACTTCTTTAATTATTTTGCATTTGTGTATGATTCTCCCTATATTTCCTATCATACAAGCATACTTGTGTTTATTGACAACTGACAGTGTTCTTAAAGAATCAGTAGTCAGTCTAATTTAAGAACAGTGATAGAATATAAAGATCTGTATAAATAAAGAGGCAATTTACTTGCATGTATATTTCGTGTATAAATTATTTGAGAATATTTTGGGCATAACTTCTCTTTAGATATACTGGCAGAGTCAGAGCACAGAGTGATTAATCATCTTAATACATTAAATGACCAAATGCTGTAACTTAATACTGAGTGCATTATATTTAACTGTGTGCATTTCTATCCTCTAGCTCCAGGGTCATCCTGATCTATCAGACAGAAAGACTCCTGCTTTTCTATACTCTTGCAAAGGCCTGCAATATGACTCAATATTTCACTCACAACAAAAAACCTACTTTGAGCATGGAAAGAAGAGTAGCTAATTCATCTCTAGATGCTATCAGCTATCTTCTGTCATTTATAATTATAATTTTTAAATTTAATCAAAGGAACATTTTTAAAGACATAGACCAATTATTCCTGCAGACCTTCATTTCTTATTTTAAAACTCAAATATTTTGTAGGTTTTAAGTGATAATGTTTCAAAGTTAATGTCTAATATCTAATAAGCACTACATATTTGAAATAAATAAAAATACTCATATTAGTTTGCAAGTGAGATTGTTCATCAAATGCATTATCAGTGTTTGGGTTAATTTTCCAAGGGTCACTGAATCTCCATTAGTGACCTTTATGTCTTTGTTTCATTGTAAGCTCACTTTACTGGAATTAGAATGCAAATTTATAACAGAGAAATATCAAATCGATATGCCCACAATAAGGCCTTTAAAGTACTTTAAATTCTTATTTTTCCAGTTAGAGTACATATTCAAGAAAAACATCTTTAACATTTAGACATTTAACAAAAGCAAAATACGGCCTTCAAAACCAACATTAATATGCTTCTTTTAGGATAATTCTATTTATTCATTTATTTTATGCTTTGTTCCATATTATTTCTATATTTATTTTTTCTAAATATTTGTGCATGAAGAATGTTTTTCTTTAAAATTTTTATGCCCTAGCAAGATCGGTGATCTTGGTTAAGAAATATTATACTTGGAATTTTTACATCTTTGAAATGGGAAATTGTAGTCATTCTTTTCTGATTTTACTTTCAGGTCTGAGAATGTATTGTATTCTGTAATGAGTACCAGAGGGTAAGAACATCAGAATTATCATAAAATGTCCATAACAATAATGCAAAGTTTTTCAGGATAATTTTCCCCAAAGGTAAAAATCTTACCACGGTAATGTTAATCATTTAAATTGATGACTGCAAGCTCAATGCTCAAATACAAATGATTAGAAGACTATTAGAGAAAAAGGTTATATCTATACATATTTTAAAATGAATTCATCCTTCATGTTTGGGTTGTGTCTGCACTGAAAATTTCTATTTACTTCTCCCACTATAATTAAATCAGATGATATCCCAGATGAGCTCAAGAATATATTAATATTTTTTGTTCAGTTAATTATTCAATATATGTTCTTATAATGTTAGGAATCATAAAGACTTCAATGACCGTTTACTCTCTCTCAGCTGTGGTATTTAATGACGAACTCCTACAAGTGTGTAAAAGTACTTTTTATTCTTCTGATAAAATCATTTTCTACGAGACTCACTGCCTCTATCTGCTAACCTAGGCCGTATCCTGGAAACTTCTAGCCTCCAAAAAATTTAATCTAGGCCTAGAATATTTTCACCCACTGAGACTTAATGCTGAATAAGCACATATTAATGGAGGGTTTTTTTTTTTTTTTTTTTTTTTTGTACGAAAATTGGGCTGCGGCTGCAACTCTAGCTAGCGTTGAATACCCATTAGCGAACTCAATAGTGATGGTAAAATCCATAGAGGATAATCATTCATATATTGCCACATTGGGAAGAGAAAAAAAAAAATAAAGGAGACCTCAAATATGTCTTTCTCTGGTACTGACCTAAGCTTTCAGAAGAATTGTGGCAAAGAATTGTAAAAGAGCTATATATAATTAAGTTGTTCTTTGTCAAAGTGTGATTTGGTTGATTTTTTTCTGCCTCCCCAAGATGACCTAAAGAATAGTTTGTTTGAGGACAAAACATGGCTCTAAGGGGCTGATTTTTTTCTGATCCAGAGTATGTGATCATTAGCATGGGTGTTTACTTTCATCTGGGTTATGATCTGACCTGAAAGATTTTGCTGTTTCTGGAGAATTCTAGCATAAAGATATATTACTTATAGTTTTTGACTGTGTTTATAATCATCACACTATAAAAATCCTATACATAAATATAAGTAGCATCATCTGAGCAGGACCGTGTGTGTGTGTATGTGTGTGCGTGTGTGTGTGTGTGTGTGTGTGTGTGTAGCTATAGATATAGTAAGTATAGACATATACATATTCAATGCATAGATACTCACATGCATGTAACAAACAACTCTTAATAAAAAAAGCTATGGATTAGAAAAAAGTAAAGAGTGATATATGGTAGAGTTTGGACAAAGAAGAGGGAAGAGGAAAATGATTTAATTGTGATGTTATCACTAAAAACAAACCAATAACAAATTCCTAATTGAAAAACATTCCCCATTATATTATACTAGCCAAATTAAAGAACCTTAGAAAGTTTTAAACTGATATTTAATTGTGTTTGGGACAGATATTATACTAAAATAGAAAGGATTTCCCCTCCTTTAGGAAACCTCTTCATTAAACCTGTCAAAATTGGACTTCATGCAGCTGAAAAGTTTATGTACGACAAGAAATACAGTCAATTGGACAAAGTGGCAGCTTATAGAATGGGAGAAGATTTTTCACAGCTCTAGATCTGATAGAGGGCTCAAAAAATAGTAATAAGAAAACAAATAATTTCATTATAATAGGAATACAGATATAAACAGGGAATTTAAAAGAGGAAGCTCAAATAGCTGAAAACACTTAAAAATGTTCAACAACCTTAGGCATCAAGGAAATGAAAAACAAATCTACTTTGAAATTTCATCCTACATCCATCAGAATGGCTAATATCAATTATAAAAGGGACTTTCTATGCTGCTGAGAATGTAGAGTAAAAGGAATACTCACCCACTGATGGTAGGAATGCAAACTTGTATAATCACTATGGAAAACAATGTGATAGTTCTTCAGAAAGAAGGGAACTGATCGATATCAAAATCAAACTATACCCCTCTAGGGCATATACATGAAGGAGGTTTCATCCTACCACAGTGACACTTGCTCCACCATGTTTATTCTGTTCTATTCATAATAACCAGAAACCGGGAATAACCTAGATGTCACTCAACAGAACACTGGATAGAGAAATATGGTTTGTATCTGCTTATATGTGAATATTAACTGTTATGTAAATGTTAACCAAGCTACAATACATAGGACCACAGAGGATAGGTATAGATTAAGGCATAGAGGTGACGGATAGATCTCCTTAGGAGAGGGAGATAGAATAGATAATTATGGTTGAATTGGAGGCCTTGAATGGTGGGTCAAATGGGTAAAATTAAGGAAAGGAGGGGTTAGGGAATATATATATATATATATATATATATATATATATAGAGAGAGAGAGAGAGAGAGAGAGAGAGAGAGAGAGAGAGAAAGGGATTTATTAAGGGTCATTTGACAGATAGTATAGAAACCAAAGATAGCAGAAACTTCTTAATATATAATCACATGAAGGAAATCTAACTAAAGTCACCAAATAATAGGGGAAAAGAGCCCCAGTTGGGCATGACTTGTCACCAAATAATGCTAACACTGCTCTAATTAGATTACATCTAATTGAGTTGTTGGTTATAAGAGTTCAATGAAAATCCCCAATCAACCCAGACTCTTACCAAGAATACGATTTCTTTCCACAAAATGAGAGAAATGCCCGACTGCTGAAGACAACATGTATACTACTCAATTGTTGAACATACAACATCTATGTACAGCATTCACCCCATTATCATATTGTCTGTGGTATAAGAAGGTACTATTCCATTCTACCAGAAGAGAAATGAACAGCAAGCCAGCCAGAAACCCTCGATAAACAGAGGTGTCTTGCCTGCAAGATATGCAGGGGCTATGGTGGCACAAAGCTTGTGGTACTAACCACCGAACATTTTATTTAAGTCCACTGCTGAAGTGGAACCCATCACAGATACTGCTTAGGTGAACACGAAACTCAGAGTAGATAGCCAAAGTCCTAGTCTAAAAGTAAATACTACTTTTCTGAAAAGAAAGAAAGAAAGAAAGAAAGAAAGAAGAAAAATAGTGTTAAAATGACTCCTCAGTATATTCTGCTGCACTCATAGACCAGTGCCTTGTTCAAGCATCATAAGAGAAGATTTCTTCTGCAACAGATGGGGAAAAATAGAGAGATCCATAAGCAAATACTAAGAGACTTAGGAACACCTTCCCTAAATGAGAGACCTTTATCAAACCTTGGTTCTCAGGGCTTAGAAAACCTTGTGAAAGCAGAGATGAAAAGAGCTAGAGGTAATGTCGGACAAAACAAAACAAAACCAAAACAAGGCCATTTAAATTAGCGTGATAAAGCTCATATGAACTCACAGAGATTGCAATAGCACATACAGGGTGTGCACTGCTCTGCATAAGGTCTCTCTCTCTCTCTCTCTCTCTCTCTCTCTTCCTCACTCTGTACAGATAGATAGAGATAGAGTTTCCATATATACATATGTTTGGATATGTAGATATGCAGATAGATATAGATTGAGATTGAGATAGATATAGATATATAAATACACAGATATGCAAACACACACACACATATATAGAGAGATATGCATATAGAGATAGATAGGTGTACACACACATACAAACATATATATATATATATATATATATATATGCTATATAGAGGTATATGCATATAGGGATAGGTAGATATGTATACACACACACAGACACACACAGACACACACATATATATGTAATATATCGATATACAGATAATATAGTTATGTAGATATGTTGATTCACACACAGAGAGAGAGAGACAGAGAGAGAGACAGAGAGACAGAGACAGAGAGAAAGAGAGATTATGGCTTCCAGTTTAGTCTTTTTATGGGATTCATGAGTGTGTGAGCAAGAGCATCTGAAGTAGAAGTTTCTGGTTGGGTCATGCGATGCAGACTCCTGTGGTCAGGCAAGACCTGTGGAAGGACATGTGATGTTTGGAGAGAGTAGAAATAGTATTCAATGGACAGTGATGGTGCACCTGAATAGCTAGTTTTTGAAGGCTTTGTTGACCTTGTGTCTTGGTCTTTGTTGATCTTGACTTCGTTGAAAGAATCACTGCAGAGAACTTTTCCCAGCTGGTTCTGGTCACTCTCACTGACTCACGCTGCTGAGGCCTGGTGGTTTCTGCTAAATTGTGCCACCTCTGCTGATTACTATTTACTATCCTGACATCACTGAACTGGACTGCGAGTATCCTGACAAAAAGAGATTGGAATTACCCCTAAGTAACTGTCTTTAAATAGAAACACAAACCCTTGTCCTATTTACCATCTTTTCTCCCCTACCTTTGGACAGTGGGCTAGAAGCAGGGTTGAAACATTTGAAAACCTTTATTAAAAGCAGGTTTTAAGCAGTCTAAGCCTACGTGATTCTCTGATATTTATACCTTCTCTTGGTCAACTTTTCTTCCTTTTTGTTTGCTTTGTCTAAGAGTAATGTGTTATATTTTCTTATTATATCTTAGAAGCACCTTTACTTTCTAATGAGAAACAGAAATGGAGTAGATCTGGGTGGGAGGGGAAAATTAAATATTAAAAATAAAATAAAAAGCTTGGTTTCAGGGAAACTCTTTAGATTTCCCTGAGCTGATCTCTGCCATAAATGCTCTAGATCAGAGAAGCACAGAGGATACCATCCTTTTCCATGGATAGTGGACAATTGAGCATGTAAATCTTTGAATCTTCCTCCTCCTCACACTGAATTCCTCACTCAGCCTTTCCCTGAACAACCTACATCCAAAGAACCCCAGATAATGAATGAGAAATTGAAGACTGGATAGTTGTGTGGAAGTCTTAGAGTCTAATCAGGAGAACATGTGTCCTAATTAAACATTTTCCTACAATGACACATCCACATGTTCGAGATGCTTACTACAGTAAGCTTTGTTTTAAGGTATATCATACAATGTCTTTCTTCAGGCATTTAACTTGAGGGATCTCATTTCCCCTGTCCTAGGAAACTGTAAGCTTTTTTTCCTATATTATTATCATACATTAATATACTATTTCATTTGAATTTCCCTCTTCCTCATGGTATGGCAGAAAATACACTAATGACAGAGACTGTGTAATAGCAGAGCAGACCGCTGAAGCCCCAGTAATAGTCCTGTTATATTTGGATATTCATCATCAAAAATTTCAAAACTCAGAAGCAGTATCCAGCAGCTGTTCTGATTAAATCTTTGTCTAGTGCAGCCAGAAGTACAACTCACCATGCTGCAAGCAATTAGATGAAGCCCATACAGGAGAACTTTGCAATTCTCAAAATAAACTTTAGAGTCAGAGGTAAATTATGCCAAATAATTTTTAGATAAAACTGACTTAATGCACTATTTTAATTTGAATGTTCTTGATGGGGAGCTCGCTCTATATACCAAACTTCATATTCAGTATACTGAATAAAGGGAAAAAAATCATACAACAATTGTCACAATATTAAGAAAATCTTTAATGTTCGTTGTGTTCTCTTTCACTTTGTTTCCAGCTTTTAAAAAACTACTAGTGCCATTCTTAACATCTGAGTGTTTTTTATACTCTTCCTTTTCTTTGAAAATGTGAAAACACTGGAAGCCCACTGTTTAGATACACTATAAATTAAGGCCCATAAGTTTTGTTTTGTTTTTTTCTGATGACAAAGAGAAAATAGAGACTGCTGAACAGTAAATTGTAGAGCTAAAATGCTTTTCCCAGGGTGCCATACCAAGGGGCATTGGATCAGGATGGCTCTAAACTGTTGAGGATAGATTTGGTCACCATGGTAGGTGCTTGTTCAGATTCTACTTAAATTTACTCTTTCTCTTTTCCATCCTAAGCTTAAAGAATTTTGTACTCACTGTTTATGATACAATATTTGAAGAGGAATAATTAAATGAATTATTTGGAAATCTTCTGATATATCTTTATGATATATCCTCTAAGACTTATCTGGAATGTCTGAAGTATAAAAATTGTATATATTTATGGGTACAATGTGACAAGGTCACACACTCAACACATACTAAAATGAATTAACACTACCATTATTTACATAATGATCATTTTATGTTTTGTTGTCAACAACCATTATGACCAACTATCTTAGCAACTTTGAATTATCAAATAATTTGTAGGGTTGGAGAGATGGCTCATCAGGTAAGAGCACTGCTGCTCTTCCAGAGGACTCGGTTTCAAATCCCAGCAAGCATAATCCAGCTCTCCACTGTCTGTAACTTTAAGATCTGATACCCTCACTCAGACATTAATGCAGACAAGCCATTAATGCACATAAAATTAATATAAACAAGTTATTAAATATGAGAAATTACAGACATAAGCATCATGCTACTCTCAGAATATGAAAACTTACAGTAGCTTTCCTAACCGTGTTCAGTGAACAGATCCTCATGCTTTCTTTCTTTGTGCTTCCATACTCAACACAAAGTGAGCATTTTCAAGTAGAGGAAGATTCATAGAAATGTATCTAACAGAAAAATTTTAGGGAAAATAGCATGGGATGACCCTAAAGTTTCCTCTGAATCTCAGAGTTTAAATTATTTTGCTAATGCATAAATTACTTACTATTTAAATGGGCTTGTTATGCTATATAGGGAACGTTTTATTTTTGTAATTTCTCCACAAAAAGCATTTTTCATTCATATACCAAGCAATTTAATGGACTTCTAAATTTCAACAATTCCATTATTTTCTTTTCTGAGTTTTTGTTTGTTTGTTTGTTTGTTTTTAATAATTAGAGTTAACTCATGTAGTGATTTTTCTGTAGTTGAATTAGTGGTTTAAAATTGTCCTATTTTATAAAATGCTACTCAATTCCAAAACAATGACATTAATACTTAAAAAAGCTTCCACTCTTAAACTGATAATAAAAGTACAAAATTTAGATAGTAAAACTCAAAGTATAAAGCTGCATAAATTCTAATTTTTTACACTAGCAAAACCCAGACCTGGTTCCCACTGCATCTTCATGTTCCTCTAGGGCATGTAGATGTCTGTTTCCCATTCTAGACTTCAGCTTTTTACTTAAACATGCATTTGAAAGATTCTGGTGCACATTAGCATTTTATTATTATAAAATATGCATTGTCACAGTTATTTTGATAAATGCTATCATCTCAATAATTATATTTACTTATTATATTATTCATAAACTTTCTTACTTGGTTGATTATTTGGAATCTGTGATTGCCTTTTGATAATTTACAAGTACTTGGGTACATACTATAAGAAGTTCAATTCCCTCTCTTTCCCACATTTTCAGTAAAGTGTTTCCATGGTGCCGAAAAATTGTAATTACTTTATATTCAAGAAATATATTTTAATGCTATTTCAGGCCTCTAGAGCAATGAAAGCTTCTAATGTAAAATATTCCCCAGATAAGCCACATTATGAAGTATCATCTGAATGTAAGTTATTAATTTCTCTTTATCTCTGACCTCATTTGATTATACTAAATTGAATTTATTATTTATTTTCAGAATTATAGTAGAATATTCACAAATTACTTTATTGTAAAATGAAATACAGATAAAATTGCAATGTATGGGTATATAGTAATATATAAAAGAATATAATTCTAATATATTAGTAATATATGTTAATACTCTATATTTTAGAATAAAGAGTAAAATGAAAGGTCATTAGCATTAGCAAAAAGCATATATATATATATATTTCTATAAACTAAAACTCATCTATTTCTAATTTTTTTATTTAAATTAAACTATAACGAGGACTAAATTTTTACAAATCAATGCTTTGCCTTCAATATGTTACTACTATATATCATTAGATAGCAATTCTATTACATTAATGTTCAAAATATATTAATTATATTGTATTTTATATATAATTCAATAACACCATATTTGTATTTGTGTTTTAAAATATTTTTGAACCTCTGTTTATTGAAATTGGTTATATTTGTTTTAAATATTTGAAAAGTAAAATGTTTCCAGGAAGTAGTTTGACCTGAGAGCAATGTCATCCATATTTGCTATGATGAGAAAATTTACCTCAAAGTGTCATGTATCTATAGAAATATGAACTATGCAGCAATAATGTATATCTCTTTGTGCGTGTGTGTGTGTGTGTGTGTGTGTGTGTGTGTGTGTTTGCACAGAGAAATGAGATCCAAGCAGCTTATCTTGACAACACTCACTGAATGTGATCTTAAGTTGGAGGCCATGGTCATGTCAATCCAGTTCTAAGAACTCACTGAACTTCATAGTTTTACAGAAACATGGTGATTAGACATTTAGGCTTCTGCTAGTGCCTAACATTAGGAAGGCATCAGCCTAGAGAATCCCAAAGAAATGAGATAAATATCTAAATAAAGGATTCATGTGTAAATAAACTTATTCTGAGAATGCAGATCAACACGATGATTAGCCTTTGAAATCTTCAACCAGAAAAGGTTTCATAAGGAAAGTCCCTTACATACGAATGAAAAATGAACCTCTTGCCAGAACACCATCCCATAGAAAATATATGACAAATGGAATTCATGCTGTTAAATTAAAAGCCTATTTGAAATAATTAAACAGTTTGAAATTAAAAGAAAAAATACTGACAAACTTTGGAAAATTTTCAGAAATCCACCATCAGTATTGGGAGTTTATCAAGTGCAAATATTGACTCAGTTTAACATTTTTATTTATTGTAGTATATGTTTTTGTATGCTGTGAGTATATGCAAGTGTGTAAGTATGTGTTCTTGCCGGGATACCTGCATGTAAAGATTAGATTGCAACTTTATGGATACAGGTAGAAGTAGATTACATTGGAAGATAAAGGATATAATTTTTGTATCCTTGCTTATTAGTGGTGTTGGTTTTAGGCTGACAGTACATTGCAAACTTTTCTAATAAGGCTAGAGTTAGAAATTTAATATTATGCTGTAGGCTATTTTATTTGTACTATTGTATTAATGCTTATGAAACATAACTCAAGGTTCCATAAATTTTCATAGCAAATATGATAATTCGATGGCTTTAAGAATGATTAGACACTGAATGTGATATTTGGAAGGCTAAGACACAAAGATGATGGATTTAATACAGATTTGGCCAACATGGTGACACCCTGGAAAGGGATGGTGGGAGGAAGAGGGAGAAAGAGACAGAGAGAAAGAGAGAAACAGAGAAAGAACAGAGAGAGACAGAGTGACAGAGAAACAGGGAGAGACAGAGAGGGAGACAGAGAGAGACAGAGAGGAAGACATAGAGAGTTCAAATATCAGGTGTTCGGAGTGCTTGGAGCCACCACACCTGAGACTTGAACCACCTTTATCATGATTAAGAGAGGTTCTTGATCAACTATTTTGCACAGAAAATTATGTATTATACGTGATACTTTGACCTGAGAATCATGAATGATATTGCTTTCATATTTAGTATCATCATCAGAGGCTATTCAAATATATATACCCTATATTTGTTTGAAAATACATAAAAATACTATAAAGTTTAATGATCCTCGAGATAAAAATGCTGGGTCTGGTGTAGGTTATTGAAATCTAAATCTAATTATTTAGCTTTCCATGGCTTCATTTTTTCAAAAGCTTTTTCTCAGTATCCACATCTGAAATTTATGTGGTAATAATAGCTAAAAAACAGGATGCCTTGGAAAACTAAAATATATGCAACTTTTTTACAATGACTAGTACTTATAAAACTTGAGTTAGTGGATATATTTTATATTTACTTATGGATTTCTTTATTTGTCTGTTGTGCTAGGGATTGAGCCTGACCTTGTTCAGGTTTGTCATAAGTTCCACCTGAGTTACACACAATGCCATACTTGAACATTTAAATATAGAAAAGTAATTTATGGTGATTGATTTGGGAGCAGAGTTATGAACCATTGAACCACTATGTCTAACATCATGATTAATGTTATATAAATAACAGGAATTCTATATTTTCATACTTCTGTAAAAAGTTACATCATTGTGTTAATCAAATAATTAAATTTCTATGGAGATATATAAACAGCATGCTATATTGAAAGGGCGCCAAAGGAAGTGAAAGAGACAAGCTTGTTGACCTTGAACTCACAATTTTTTGAAATCCACACTTTCACAGTAACTTAAGTTGATTGGAGCAGAATAGCATACTTTTTCAGTTTTTATTTATATGAGTATTTGGTTATGGGTGAAATATGAAAATACGTCTGACAATACAACCTCATACCTGGCAGAAAAAAATGAATTGGCATTTAAATATTTATTTAAGAATAGATACAGTGACAACTTTAGACAAAGAATACATAATAGGAAGTGTCTGCAGTTTTCTTTTCGGGTGTGTCATGTGTGTTGCTGAACCATCCATCTTCCCCTGATACGTCAGTTTATTTTGTGTCAGTTTGGAGTGATTGTTTTTTATAGAACCAGATGATGTGATGACTAACCACAAGCGAATAGTAAAAGGTCAAAGGCAGTAAAGCGTATTTTTTTTTTCTAAACAGAAGTAAAAATGACTTTTCCTTCTATAATGTCTCACTTTCCAGCGTTTTATATCTGGTTGGTCAGAAAACACATCTCATTCACATTGATCATTACAGCACATGCTGTCAGGATAGGCATAGCTAGCGCTCATAGATAAATCAGCTGGATGCCTGTGAACAAGACAGAACACTCTGAGTTCTTAGTCTGTAGTCCATACATTTATGTCAAGTTAAAGGAAAATTTATAAACAGTAAGTCAACATTAATATAAAAATACCCAAGCAATGGCAATAACTTTAGTTCTTGTCATAGAATTTGAGAGTCCCTGCCTTTTAAGGAAAGTGATTCATCTACAACACATCTACTTGTGATTTTTTTTTTTTTTAATGTCCTGGGTATGCAATTGTTATCTTCTCCATTTACAGATGATTTTTCTTAGAATTGCAGTTCTAAGCATTGTTGGTTGCCAAGTGATCAGTCAATTGAGCATATGACCCTTATGCATTTTCAAGTGGCTAACCTTGTTTCATGTGCTTTCTCATGATTTAAAAATATTCTGTTATACTATTAATTTGGCATTTGCTTCTGTCTTTACCCATCTTTCTTATAATCCCTTATATCATTGGGGAATTTAATTAATTATTTAGTAATCAACTATTTCAATTTTTCTGATTGTAGCAAGATCTGGAATTTCCTGCTCTTTAGAAATGCTAATAATAGTTTATGAAGCAACAGATACTTTCTTGACAGTTAAACATTGCTCAGTTTTTTTTTTCACATTCTTTTGTAGAATGTGAAATGATTATTTGAGCAGTAATAGTCACAAAAATACTATAATGTCAGGATGAAGTAAATAAAAATATGAGTCACTTGAAAACTATAAATTCACACTAGTCCTGAGAAATTCAATTCTCTGAACATGCATATGAAATTTCCATGATTTTTTTGAGATTAATATACTTATACATTCTAGTTATCTAGATCATTTTGAAACAGGACAAAAATGTCGAAGTTTTTTTTTTTTTAATTCAGAAAATAAAATATAGCCTAATATAAAAAAATAACAAAATAAGTAAAAATATTTAGTTTCTTTATACTTTCATCTCAGAGACATTTATCTTTCAATCAGAAAATGAAGAACTTATCATAATAATGAATTTAAGTTCAATAAATCAGAAAAGATTAAGAAGCCCTTGGAGAATGTAAACTGGTTCATCTTTTCAAATAACTGCTCATTAAGATATGGAGATAATTGCCTGTTCAGAGTGTCCTTCCTTCCTCTGTATTCCTTGTCCTCCTTAATTATGTCAGTTTTTCCAGAGTCTATCTTGAGGGGCTGCAGCAGCTCTGTGTCTGAATCCCTGCCTATCATGTGCAAGGTGCTGGGTTTGAACTTTCCCAGCACTCAGAAGATTATCCAAATTATAATTACATGATTTAGAATGTCCTGTTTCCTTTCAATGTTCAGTCCATTCTATTACACTCTTAGCATGATGAACCTATTACTCTATATTCAGTGTTTATTTTTATATTTTATTTACATTTCAAATATTTCCCCCTTTCCAGATCTCCCTTATGGAACCTCCCCATTCCCTCCCCCCTCCCCCTGCCACTCTGGGGGTATTCCCCCACCCACCCACTCTCATCCTCCCTCCTTGGCATTCTTCTCCACTGGGGGATCTAACACTCTCATGCCCAAGGGCCTCTCTTCCCCCTAATGGCTAACAAGACCCTCCTCTGCCTCATATGTGGCCAGCACCATGGGTTTTTCCATGTGTATTCTTTGGTTGGTGGATCAGTCTCCAGGAGTATCAGGGGGGTGGGGGTGGGGCGGGTCAGGACAGTTGCCACTGTTGCTGCCTCCCTGGGGATGCAAACTCCCTCAGCTCCTTCAGTCCCTTCTCCAAGTCCTCCATCTGGGACCTCACACTCAGCCCTACTGTTGCTATGAAGTAACTCTTGGGTATTTCGAACTTTTGGGCTAATAACCACTTATCAGTGAGTACATACCTTGTTCATTCTTTTGTGACTGCGTTACCTCGCTCAGGATGATATTTTCAAGTTCCATCCATTTATCTGAGAATTTCATGAAGCCATTGTTTTTAATAGCTGAGTAGTATTTGTCAACCAAATTATGTTACATAAGCTCAAGATTTTTGCTTTATTAACTTTAGTATCATTACACATAGCACAGTGGTAACCTCTTGATGAGTATTTTAGGTGAATTAATCATAGGGTGTATTTCCTAAACCTTTATGATATCATAGAAGATGAAGTGTCCCAACGATATTTTTCTCAAATACTGTCAAATGATGTTTTCCATGTCTTTTGGTTCCTTAGACTCTGTGTAAAGGCTGAAAGTGCCAGCTGCTGTCCTCTGCCAATAGTGTACAATCCAGGCATTTTTCTTCCCTGTAATAATGATCAGAACAGCATCTACTCTTTGGATTTGCACAATGCTTTACTATTTAATGTATTAGTTTAAGAAATTGTTTTCTATTAGAAAAATAATATCTAAAGTTGTTCTACTTTTAGAAGATCAAATGACTCTCCTTCACAAAGCAATAAAATACTTAGTTGGGTCTAAGAGTTTCCACAAATGATGAGTACTGCTCTACCCTGAGCTCAAATTCTGGTTGAAATAGAACATACTCACCAAATTTTAGGACATTATATACATCTAATATATGAATAGATAGGTATATCTATTCAAGACAATCTATTCAAACTATATTTAATTTTGCATTTTCCCTCTGCTTTCCTTCTTCCTTTTCCCTTTCTTCTTCTTTCTTTTTCTGAATTGAGGTTAGCTTATGAATAGTTACCAGAAATGGGGAAGACAGACACGTGGAGTGATGTTAATCAGAAATACAGAATGGAAATTACATATGACTGGATTCTAGAGACCTCATGTCTCCAGATACTCCACTCATGAGTTTTGTGCTAGAAAGTGACTAGCTAGCTAGGTCCTTATAATCTCACCACTACCATGAGAACAAAAAGGTAGTAACTTATATAAGATAATAAATTATAATGATTAGCTTGAATGAGGAAATATTTCATGGTATAGCACAGCATCATGTGTACAAGTTGAAGACAGAAAATTTGTTTGTCCAACATATTTCAGTAAAGTTCAAAATTAAGAATATATTGTTTATTTGATTTATATTTAAAATATACAACAGCCAAAACATTTACCTTGTTTAAAGGGAAATTCCTTTCATGTGTTTAAGTCAATCATACCCTGTCTCATCCTTATCAAATTACAGTGATTTTAAGGTTGATAGCATATTTCAAAAATTGAGAAATAATAAAATTTACTTCATAGGTTAGTTCCAAAGATGAAACGAAGTGCCATACATTTAGGTTTTCATACTCTTTTACATGTGTTCAATAATTATTCAATATTAGTTAACTATGTTTATTTTATTTTATTAAATATTCCTAGAGTTACTACTTTGGAATAGCTTCTCCTAGTACTTATGGCTATGCCTGAAGTCACACCCATGGATTAGCTGCACAGAGATTAAATATAACAATTAAGGAAGTGGGCATATAGTAAATGGCTGGACAGCTACAAAACACCCAGGCTGCCCCTGCTGTGTGGACATGGTCACAGCTCTCTTGATCAAATATGTGATGAAGAGGTGAAATAAACCTAGCAGTCTGTGGCCTATGAAGCAAGGCAGAACTGGGTAAGTGATGTATGGCAGTGACAGGTAAGAGTCAACTGAAGTCAACATGCTGTCATTGCCCAGTATTGTAGGCATGGTGGTGCTTATGCAGATATAGCCTCTGCTCAGGCACATGCTGCCTGGCATGAAATCTGTAGGCTTTCCCTGGCTCTGGGCAACAATAAAGGCCAGAGATGAAGAAAAATTCACTCTCTAGATTAGACCTCATGGAAGGAACACCATGGTCTATGATGCCACAAGAGACCATGTAGGTGTCTGTAGTCCATAGTTTTGCCCCAGGCCATGATGAATCTGGAAATCCATGTAGATGTAAATGGTCAGTGTTGCTAACTGATAACTTGATGATGTCCTCAGATTTTGCCCCTTGAGAGGAGATGGGGCCTGTTGGTGTGAGTGGCCTGTGTAGCCATCTGAGGGCTATAATGAGGTCCAAAGTTTGTGCAGCTGCTGAAAGCCATGAGTGGGTAGGTGTTATGGTCAGATGTTGTTTTGGTGTCTGTGACCTGTATTATTTACCACTGAAGGCAATGCTGATGTTTGTGGTGTAATGACTGCTGCCTGAATCCTTGTTGATGCTTGAGGGCCATATGGAGCTGATCATGTACTGTAGTGTTGTGGCCTTTGGAAGGATAGCTTTGCCCCTCACTGACTGCTTTTCTGCATTGTAGGAGCCTGACAGAGGTCTGGGTTGACCAACTCAGCTACCACCCAAGCCCAGACCCATGGCCTTGAGTTGGCTTATTCCAACACCTACCTTATTCATGAGCTGCTGAAGTATTTGAAGGGGCAGATCCTCTGGTACCATAGCATCAGGACCTCCATGTCACTGGGCAACAATGAGATATCCAAAAGGAGTTTGCGTGAGCATCCTATATTGATAGTGTAGCAGAAGCCAAAAGCCTCAAACCAGTCCAAAATTACATTGCAATGAACATTTGCAAATAAGCTGTTTGGGCACATTGTAACTTCTAATGCCACTGTTAAGAAAAACGGGTGATGAAAGGCAGACAAGACTGAGGAACCAAATGGAATGATCAAGGTGGAACTTGAGACTGAATAGCTGTAAAAAGTGTGAGACTGAGAGAGGATCAGGTCCTTGCATAGGGGGTGGGCAAGATGGTTTGTTTGTTTGCTTGTTTGCATGTTTGCATTGTGAACTTTAATTTTTTAAATTTTTCTTTGTGGGGATTATAAAAGTAAAGGTAAAACATGGCAGGACTTGGAAATGAGTACATTTAGGGTGCATCATGGGAAATCATCCCCAAAACAGTAAAAATATTGTGTTAAAACAAAGCAATTCAAATACATATTAACTTAATCATTAAATACAAAAGAAGATAAACTAAAAGCTATAAAATTATTTATAATCTCCATATAGTATGAACTGGTCATTTTCAACCGAGGGTTCTTTAGATTGTCTGACGATGGTGTGTGAAAATAGACTCTCAGAGACTGTAAAGCCTTGCTAGGTACAATCTTAACTTTCACTACCCAAACCATATGTAAATATCTGAGCAACTTTTTGTGATATTTATAATTTTAACTGAAATGCTTCTCATTAATAACTGTGTTCCCTCTTGTAATATTTAAATGCAGTTGTAAGGATTTTTTTTATCTGTCTTGGTAGATATGTGATTATAATGATTAATTGATAGGAATTGGTAACATTTGGTTAATCTGTTAATTATATATGCCATTGTGTGTATATCTATGTTTGCATAATTTTATGTGTGAATTTTCATGGTTTTGTGCATGTAGGTATGTGTATGTGGGGGTCTAAAGATCTCTAGTACCACACTATTGACCTTCTTTTTAGATTCTCAATGTCCTGAATCTCAACAAATAACTTGATTAGACTGGCCAAAGAATTCTAGGGATAAACCTGACTTTCCTTATCCCAGGTTAGGTTTACAAGTGTATGATCATACTTACCTTTCTTAAAATGTAAGTTCTGGGAATCTCACATGGTGCTCCTGCTTGTAAAGCAAGAACTTAACCACATGAGCTTGCTCTCTAGCACCAAATGAAGGCAATTCTTTAAGTATTGATTTTCTACCTCTAATCTGTGGATTCTTCTTACCCTCTTATGTGAGCCTTCAGAATGGACCCACACCTCCTATTACTACACGGAAAGAACAGATAATTACAAGGTAACACAGCAGAGAGGTACAGGAGAAGGACCTCTGAAATGCCAGTCCCACCACTGTCTAATTCCACAGGGATTGAGACTTTCTGCACAAACCATAAGACTCTTTGCCTTCCTCAACTCTTGACTCAGAGGTAACTTCATTTTTTTGCTGTGGTCTTGTTTTTACAAAAAGTCAAATGTACTTCTATGTCACACAGGTGCAAATATTTTGTTAAACAAATTAGTATCTCCTAGCATTAATATTCCTAATATTGTCATGACCCCAGACATTAAAATTATTTAATTGCTACTTTCTGACTATAATCTTGCTACTGTTATGAATTGTAATGTAAATACATCATATGCAGTATATGTGATGCACCACTCATATCATGAGATCATAACCCACAAGTTGAGAACCACTGGCCTATAGTTATGGTAGACAATATTGTCAAGTCAAATTGAGTAGAATTTTAATCACCATAACATTCCTCTGGATGTATCTATGAAAGCATTTATAGAAATATTTAACCCATTCAGAATATGGCACCAACATCAGTCCTGCCATAAAGTTTCATATTTAACAAAAGAAAAATAGTAACCAGTCATCAGGATTTTATCACTCTCTACTATAGAAGTAATGTGATCCTTCACCCCATGCTCCTGCTGTCAGGATATCCTGTCATGTTACTTTCAATCTATGAACCAAAATCAACTCTTCCTCTGTCAGGTATTTTATTAGAACAAACATAAAAGTCATATACTTCTAATATTAATTTCAGAATAATGTCAAATTGGATTCTTCATTGAGTACTTCTCACATTTTACCATTTATTTTCAATATTGAATGCGATTTAGGAAGCTATTTGTCTACTCTCTGTGGCTTTCCCAGAGTGTGTTTAAGTGCTTCTCTGACTTCTGTTACATAGTTTTCAAAAGTAACAACATAGAAAGCTCTATTTTCATACTGTTATATGTAAACTGATAAGTATACTCACTTTATTTAGAATTTTGGTTTCTTCATCAAGACCTTTTAAGGATTTTATATCCTGCGTAAAACACAGATGAATACATTTTTTTTCTTAACAAAAAGGTTATAGTTCAATAAATAAACAAGTCAAACAAATACCAATTAAGGAACTCAATAGAAGAGTCTGTGCATATGTAATAGCAGCTTAAACTCAGTTTGTCTATTGATCACACACACACACACACAAATGGATATACTATCAACAAGCTGAGTGGTATCTACAAATACACAGTGACATATCTTTTATCCCAGTATAGTATTTTTCAATGAACAAACATAACCTTTTTATTAAGTCTATAAATATATAAACAGGTTGGCAAAACTGAAACATCAGAATTTACATTTAAAGTGAATCAAAATCTAGTAGATACAAAGAACAGAGAATAAGGAAAACATGCACTCATATGAAAAAACATGTTTCTATATGAATTGTAAGAGAAGTGACTGCCTATATACATGTTCACATGAAATATAACTCAGTGGTCTCATGTGCTGTACAGCTGATTTAAAATGTCTAGAATGTAAACATGGAATTAATAGTGGCTTTTAGGAATGTCAGAGATATGTTATTGTTGAAATTGATGTGAGTTAATATTCTCTATTTTTGATGTTACATGTGGGAGAAATAATTGAAAATATAAGAATGAATTAAAGAGGCTAGAAGGAAAAAAAAGGTAAAATGATACCATAAACAAGACTAATTATATAACAAAGTATATTTCAGAGGACCATGAGATATAATGCCTTCTTTAGAAAGATTTTTACACATATTTATGTAAAATGATATTATTTGCAATTGTCTTAATTCATAAAAATTGTAGAGTAATTGAGAAAAAGGTACATATCATAAACATATGAGGATAACATTTATTACAGAAAGATATGCTCTCCAATAAGGGTCATAGCTCATGTCCCATTATCAATGACTGTCCAGTTAGGAAACGTTTTAGAAGCCTGTTTTCACTGAAGGATATCTCTAAAGGCAAAACAATAATACAATCGCTTAAAAATGAAGCTATAATCCCCCCAAATGATAAAAGTTGTGCCTGTAAATTTTTCAGGTGATCTTTCTTCTAATAATCATAGCTATATGACAACTGCAAACAAACATGGAGGTTATAATGCAGAGAATAAAAGTTGCAAGTTTTGGTGAGATATATATATATATATACCTCACCATATATATATATATCATGTGTGTGTATACTCATCAAACCTGCAGTTTAATATTTCATGTATTAGACCACATGAACAAAATTTTTAATAGTCAAGAAAAAACTCTCAAGCATATTGTGTTCTAAATCTGAAAACCAGGAATTGTAATAATTTAAAATGAGCTCTAAAAATGTTTATGTAATACATAGCCATAAAAGCAAGTTTTGAAGTCTGGTATGGAGGCCTTTTCTGACATTTCAAGCGTTCAACAATTTCAACAAAACCAGTCTGGATAGTTGCATGTTTCAGCTGTAAACTGTTTCCCCAGGCTAGGAATCACTCTCTCTAATGCATATTCCTTGTGATGTAATCAAGGGATCTAGAAAGTCAAAGTAACCTGCAGAGCTACAGGAATGGCTTCTATCAGCTTGCTGCTAAAGAAGTCACTAGGTAACTGTGCTTTCAAAATTTAAAACAATCTCTCCTATTGTCAATTCCTTCTCTGGATAGAGTTAGGTTCGCTTGCTTTTTGGTAGTGCATTCACTTTCTGAAACTGTTTGATTCTTTGCCATTAAAGTCCAAACAGGACCTCTTCCCTCGAGGGAATATTGAGTATAGATGGTCTCTACCTTTCATCTCTCCGCAACACCAAAGAGGCTTTATCCTAGTCTCTCTTCATTCTGTTATGAAGCGATCATAACTTTTCACAGGTATTTACCAGAAAGCCTGTACACAGGGATCCTTCTGTTTTGCTTTCCAAGAACTGAAGAAATCTGAAATTCCCAGAAGAAAAAAAAAAATGGCCTTTTCATCCCAGTTTTGCCTTTTAGCATTTGCTGGCGCAAAATAAATAAAACTCAAAGGCCAGCAAAGCAACCTGGGTCTAGCCTGACTGGATGGTCTCTTTGCCTTATCAGAAAGCACCCAGAATGCATTTCCTGATGATTGTGTGGCTTTTCATTTCCCCACCTGCCTCTTAGGACATGTGTGAAATACATTTCGCTTCTTCCATCTCCGGTTTTAGCATTTTCCCATTTCTCATTTTTAAGCTCATAGAATTTTAAAGTAGCCAATCCTTTCCTTAATGAATATTTTAAAATAATTTGAATATTCAAAATATAGCAAAATAGTTCAAAGAAAAGTTTTTAACATAAAAACAAGAACATGTTTTGCAGATTTCACACTTGTTCCTTTTTTACTTGCTTTAGTCTAAAATGACTTTTGGGTTTAGACATAAACCTAGCTACCAGCTGTCCAGATCTCTTTTTCTAAATTCTCTAAGTTGAATTGTTATTTAGTGCTATGAGGCTAACTTCTGATAATATTTAGAATTATGCAAGAGATTTTAAAAATACTTTAAGAAATATTTAAAGTTAGTTTGCATTGAAAATATTTAATATGCACACACTCCAAAATTAATAATTAATTTGCCATATTGGTATAAGCATAAATGAAACATAGAAACCAAGGGATAATTTAGACACACGAAAATTAATATAGAAAATTCTTGAGATGTGCAAGAGATTCAGAAGAAAGCTAGTACATCGTTCTTCATTTGCTTTCCTGCTTTCAAGGTTGCTAATTTGTTGGCTTCTGGGAATTTTAACTTTAGAAGTATTTCCATCACGTTTAGATACCAATAGTTTAATGTACCCATTTTTTAAACATAAATAATATGTTTAATGCTTTTCTTCTGCGAGTCTGGGAGTAAGAAACATGATGGGCAGTAAGTACCTATGGGAGCAGAGTCTGATAGATGATCCTTCATGTGTATTAACTGTTGGATACCTGAAGAATTAAGATTTTGTGGTTCAATTTAGAGGAGCTCTAGCAAACTAGAGAAAAATAAAATAAATAAAGAATAAAATAAATTCTAGAAAATTTTATTCATTTAATTCTAGAGAATTTTATTTATTTAATTCTAAGAATTAAATAAATTTTATTCTAGAATAAAATAAAGAGAACCCTGAAACTTACCAAGGGCTAGAGGCAAAGTACTGATATTGAAAAGAGCCCCATTGCAAAGGCCAACTTCAAACTTACTGAAGAAGATTACAGACAATTCGGTTGGGTAGTTCAAGTTAGATCTGACCGAAGTCATGGGGCAGACATAGAACAGTCTCCTAGATCTGAGCTTAGTCCAGTCAACAACGGGGAGTTAAGAGCCACAACCTGGAGGCTTAGTGCTCTTCATAGTCACTGTGAAGATTGAGAGAGATGAACCCTCTGATACCAGACTGGCTGCAGCTAGCTGACCAGCACAGGATTGCAGTGGGTGGACTACAGGCATGATTGTTGGGCTGAGCAGATCAATACTGACAGAGAAGATCCTTGACAAGGTGAAACAGGACCATGGCATTCTGGGGTTTACAGTTAGGAAAAATGCTCACCCACATCTACCCCATACAGTGCTGGACATCATCCAGCTACCTCCATACAGTGCTGGATAAATGTGAGGCAGGAGTAAAGTCAAGACAGAAAAAGCATTTTGGATGAAGGAAAATCAACCCCTCTTCACCCTCAAATACCTGCTCTAGCGCCATCTACTGACCAAGTCCAAAGTCTTATTTGCTACATAGGAACATAATTTTTTAAAAATATTACTATTGGATATTTTCTTTAAAAAAAAAAATTGGATGTTGTCTTTATATACATTTCAAATGTTATCCCCTTCCCGGCCATCCCCCCTGGAAACTCCCTATCCTACTCCCTCCCCCTGCTTCTATGAGGATGTTCCTACAACCACCCACCCACTTCTGCCTTCCTGCCCTGGCATTTCCCTACACTGGGGCATCCATCAAGCCTTCACAGAACCAAAGGCCTCTCCTCCCATTCATGCCCACAAGGCTATCCTCTGCTACATAGGTTGCTGTGTCCATGGTTTCCTCCATGTTTACTCTTTAGTTGGTGTTTTTGTCCCTGGGAGCTCTGGGAGGGTCTGGTTGGTTGATATTGTTCTTCCTATAGGGTTGCAAACCCCTTCAGCTCCTTCAGCCCTTTCTCTACCTCTTCCATTGGGGACTTTATTTACGTTTCAAATATTATCCCCTTTCCAGGTCTCCTCTCCTGAAACCCCTACCCCATATCCCATGCCCCCTCCCCTTGCCTCTATGTGGGTGTTCCCCCACCCACGAACCCATTCCTGCCATCCAGCCATGGCATTCCTCTACACTGGAGCATCGAAACCCCACAGGACCAAGAGCCTCTCCTCCCACTGTTCTCCAACATCCATCCTCTGCCACATATGTGGCCGGAGCCATGGGTCCCTCCATGTGTACTCTTTGGTTGGTGGAACATAATTCTAAATAAACTCTTTTTTACCATTTTTGAATAGCCAAGCTTTAAATCAAATTAAGCCATATGATATTGATATATTTCTCAAAAAAAAAAAAGACAACATACTTTAACTCTTTTCTTTTAAGACCATATCTAAGACTTGACACCTAATGTCACCACAGTCCTTCTTATGTTTCCATAGAATAGCTTTCAATTGTTCACTTATTAAGGCAAATAACACTGTAAGGTGTTGATAGAAGTAACTTTATAACTGAAATATTCAGGAAGTCCTTAGCTCCTTAGTGCTTACATACATACAGTAAATTGGGGATAATATATAGAAATGTACTGATAGGATTATAAAAATGACACTTCAATTTTTATCTGTATTTTGCTAATTTGTAGCTTAAGTTGAGTATATTTAAATAGTTTTATCCCTACCCTCTCCAGGCTACTTGGAACTTTTGAATCCAAAAGTATATTATTGCATATTTAAAATATGATTTTAATTAAAATAAAATTATATCAATTTTCTACCCTTTCCTTCCTGTTTCCGTGCCCCACCCTTGCCTTGAACTTAATTGCTCCTTTCACATGTGCTCGTGTGTGTGTGTGTGTGTGTATGTGTTCATGTGCTTGATGCATAACCAGCTCAGTTTTTGTTATTTGTGTGTATATGCTCTCAGATCTGACTACTCTTTATATAAAAATCATTAATGGAACACAGCTCCCTCTCCAAGTGTTCATTAGTTGCTTACATCTCTTTATGTAAGAATAGAACCTTGAAAAAATTTTCCCACTTCCATGTAAATACATTCTTTGACATTGTCCTTTGTTCCAGCTCTTTTTATGATGTCATTTCTAGGAGAGTTTGATTTACCACAGATTTCCAGTTATCTTGTATCTTATAATTTCTCTCCACTGTCTTTCCAGATGTTCCCTGAACCAGAGGCACAGGAGATGTAATGTAGATGTCTCAGATGGGTCTGGATTTCATATGATTTGCATGGTATGTATCTGCTGTATTCTGGGCTGGTTTCCATTTGCTGTAAAGAAAAGCTTCTTTGATGAGACGTGGTAGCTACACTTATCTGTGAGTATGCGGATAAGTTTAGAATGTAGTAATGAATTTTGTTGCTCTAGTAACATGGTTGTAGCAGATTATTAAAGGACCATGACCTCATTTGCCCCAGGAAATTGGCCACATTTCTTTCTTTTTTAACCATGAAAATATTTCCAGTTATTAGGTTGATGAATTCGTTTCTTAACATATCTTAAAATTTCAACTTAAATTATTCTGTACAATCTAATGTCCTCTGAAATAATGTCATACATGTATTTGTGTCAAACCCAATTATGAAGTCTTGATTTGTATGATGGGAAGGAAATTATTTCTGCATTCCGTACCATGAAAACAGATCAATTTTCTCATTAGCTATTTCCATCAGCTCTGATTGCTTAATGCTTATATTTTTACACCACTTTGTTTCCTAGCCAAATTTGTTCTCATTTTATGTTTGAATACATTGAACATTTCAGGTGATTTTGGCTTTATTGACAATTGAACCATGTAAGTAAGTTAAAGGGGGATTTAATCATTTTTTTTTAATTATTATTATTATTTCTGTTGTGACTGACTGTTTAGGTTGCAACCTGAGTACCTTGTACAGCTCTTAGTAGGTTCCTATTTATTCTGTTCTCCATGTTCTTTTTGCAATTCGATTGTGGAGAAGAAGGAAACAAGAGATGAGTAGAAAGTACAAAACAATAGAAATTGAAGAGTAAACTAGAGAAGTAACTTTTTTAAGGAGAAATCTTTGGATTAAAAAGTCTTAAGGAGACTTCTTCAGGCTCTGTGCTCTTTAATAAAAGACTTATAAGGCAGTACTTGTCATTCTCATAAATCTGCAATGTGTTTGATGCATAAATAAATATGTTAATTGGAAATTTGTGTATTTACAAAGGGGGGTGTGATATGTGTGAGATTTTGAGGCATGTGAAGGCAAACATATTCTATAAAATGCTCATTATTAGGAAGATGTGCTGCAAAGGGGCTTTCTGGTATTTGACATGATTCCGTAAGTACCAGACTTTATCATTTGTGTTAAATAACCAAACACCAAGTACTTATCATAGCATATTATAATAAAATGGTTTAATATCCTCTAATGGAATGATTAATTATATTTCCTTGATGACAAATGAATATTTACATTATGAAAGATGAGGCGTCGTTTTGACCCTCTTATGTATATTTTGATTCCCCCCAAATTTAGAACTCCTCTCAGAACAAAATGTCTTTCTCTTACATGTGTTTTTTTTATCATGACAAACATACAGCTTATACCTAACCTTATGTTTTGGGTATCTATATGCATTGACAAAATTTGTACAACACACAGACACTCAAAATATTTCTTACTTAATATCTGAAATAATATAAATCCTAGAATTACAGATCTCAATTCTTTGCTCTCATATAATTCTTGAGATTCTCAATAGTGGTGCCAGGACTGTGGTAGGCTCATGAAGTGTTTGCTTGTGTTATTTTCTAACTGTGGGACAGTAAAACCTAAAATATAAAGATGTGTTCAAAACTCTGTTCAATGAAAGACCCAAAGATAATCTTGACACAAGGAAATTGATATGGGAAATTCTTGAGATGTGCAAAAGATGGAGAAGAAAGCTAGTACATTGTACTTCAGTTGTTTTCCTGCTTTCAAGGTTGATATTTGTTTGGCTTCTGGGAATTTTAACTTCAGAAATATTTCCATTATGCTCAGATACCAATAGTGTTATATACCCACATTTTTTACATAAATAATATGTTTAATGCTTTTCTGGAAGTATGGAGTCTGAAAGTATGAGACCTGCTGGGCAGTGAGCCCCTATTGTAAAGAAATATGTTAAATAACAAATAGCTCTATTGTTTTTACTTTAGCTTAATCCTGTATTTTCAGTCCAGAAGGTTCTATTTTTCCAAAACCTTATTGAAAGAAAGAAGTCTAATCTGGACTGCTTCCTGTGAACTGGCCATTGTGAGTAAGGCATTGCCATTGAATGGCATATTGAATCTTAATACATTTCTATCAAGGCTCAAATGTGGCTTGGACAAGACAAAATTCCTACCCCAAATTAGTAATTAATTTTGTGCTTGAGAAAGCTTCAAGTGATGATGCCTTCGTGTCTCTTCATTTGTCTCTTCACCCAAAGAAGGGACCAAAGTAATCTGTAGCACTGATTGGACTGTTAGCAGTGGAATTCAAACCATACCCAGGGCACTGAGAACCATTTTAACTTTACTAGAGTTAGAGAGTTTTATTTACAGCCATCATGTCTAGTGTCATTCAGACAAAGACCACTAAAAAGAGAAAGAGCACTCCAATATTGATATTGATATTGATATTGATATTGATATTCATTCTGGGAAACAGATAACAGTCAAATGCTGATTTAAAATGGGGACATGTGTCAACACTGTCCACAAGGCAATTTTCTACCATGTAAAGTCTCCTATACAAAGGTAGTCTGTAGAAGCGAAGATATTTTATTTCTACTATGATCTGCCTTTCTTCTTGTCCACTTCAAAGAATCTATGTATTTACTTACTTCTGATGACTAGAATATTTAAAAAATGAGAGGAATAAGTATCTACTTTCTGTTTTGAGTTTCAATAGTTTTGTTAAGATGGTCATTTGGAGTAGAAAATATTTGGAAGATAATACACATGCCCTTATTTTCTAGACCACAGGTTAATGAAAAATGTGCAAATCTATCATATGCTTACATTGGCACTGGGATACACGGCTCTTCTCTCATAGACTTCAAGGAAGAAAACTCTTTGCCAAATAAATGTGGAATTAGTAGCTACTTGGATGAAAAATGTTTGTCATGTGGTAGACTTTTCTGATAAAGATGAAAACAGCCATGAGAAGCAAAGCTTATTCACAAACAAGAAAGTACTGAAAAATATTGAACAATAAGGAACTTGATGTTCTAGTTTGCTTTTTATTGTTATAATAAAAATCATGACCAGTCTGAGAATTAAAGTGTTTATTTCATCAGCTAGTTTAAAATGTATCAGGAAAGGAAGTTGGAGCAGGAACTTGGAGGCAGAAACTGAAGTAGAGACCATGAAGGAACATCCTGGCTTGTGTGTTATGACTTACTAAGTCTGCATGTTTATACAACCAAAGACCATCTGTCCAGAGATAGCAATACTCCATCTAGAGAGTTAATCAATTAATCAATCAGTCTATCAATCAATGAAACAGTCAAGAAAATTCCCTAGAAATTTGTCTAATTTGATGGAGACATTTTTTTCAATTGAAGTTGCCATTTCCAAGATAACACTGCTCTATGTCAATTTGACAAAACAGATAACAAAAATAAAACAAAAAGAACACAACTGACCCCTTGTTAAGGTGGCACACTAAACATTATTATTGATTCATAGTATAGGTAACTTGTTTTGTAGTTTCAGGGTAGGTAAATTCTACACCTACAGTTGTACACAGTGGTCATCTCATGACCTTGTTATCTTCAGTATCATCTCCATAGGCAGCACCGTCATCAGTGACTTCCTAGATTCTTTTCAGGGATCTTGAATCTACTACTTAGTGCCAAAACTTAGTCCCTTTCAATGGTCCCTTTACTTTCGATGTCTTCACTGCAACTAAAGACATGATTTCACCTAGTAAACTTCAGCTGATCTCCTTAACTCCCTCAATACATAATTTCTCATGCTACCAAGACCAGTAACAATGCCAGTCTTTTACACATAAATAATTTAAGTTTCCAGTATGAAATGTATTCATACACGTAATCACTGAGAAATGTCAGGACAGGGACTCAAGGCAAGAATCTGGAGTCAGCAACTGAAACAGAGGCCATTGAGGAATGCTACTTACTGATTTACTCATTCGTAGCTTGATCAGTGTCATTTCCTGTACTCACAACTTCCTTCCTAGAAGTAGCTCATTCCTCAGTGAGCTAAACCCTTTCACATTTATGGTTAATCAAGAAAATGTTTCCATAGACCTGTCTACAGGCTAACTAGATGGAAAAAGACTTATTTGAAGATCACTTTTCCTAAATGATCTTGCTTTGTATTGACTATAAAACTGTCCAGGGAACTTGGGAGTTGGGAATGTTGATGGAGAGTAAAATAAAATGACTAATTTTAAAAACTCAGGTGACAGCAGATGCTGGCGAGGATGTGGAGAAAGAGGAACACTTTTCCACTGCTGGTGGGAATGAAAGTTGGTACAACCACTCTTGAAATCAGTTTGGAGGGCCCTCAGAAAATTGGACACAACTGAAGACCCAGCTATACCACTCCTGGGCATATACCCAGAAGATGCTCCAACATGTAACAAGGACACATGTTCCACTATGTTCATAGCAGCCATATTTATAACAGCCAGAAGCTGAAAACAACCAAGATGTCCCTCCACAGAGGAATGGATATAGAAAACGTGGTACATTTACACAATGGATTACTACTCAGCTATTAAAAACAATGACTTCATGAAATTCACAGGCCAATGGATGGAACTTGAAAATATCTTCCTGAGTGAGGTAACTCAGTCACAAAAGAATGAACACGGTATATACTCACTAATAAGAGGATATTAGCCCAAAAGTTTGGAACATCCATGATTCAATTCACAGCAACTGTTGGACTGAGCGTGGGGTTCCAGATGGAGGAGTTGGAGAAGGGACTGAAGGAGCTGAGGGAGCTAGAAACCCCATGGAGGGAGCAACAGTGTCAACTGGTTAGGCCCCCCTCCCCGGTGCTCCCAGAGACTGGACCACCAACCAAGGAATACCTACGGAGGGACACATGGTGCTGCCCACATATGTGGCAGAGGAGAGCCTTGTTGTCCATCAGTGGGAAGAGAGGCTTTGGGACTGAGGGTGTTAAATGCCCCAGTATAGGGGGATGCCAAGGAGGGAAGACAAGAGTTGGTGAGTGGATGGGGGAACACCCTCATAGAGGCAGGGGAAGGGGGGATGGGATAGGGGGTTTCCAAAGGGGAGACCTGGAAAGGGGAAACATTTGAAATGTAAATAAAGTATCAAAAATAAAAAAATATATAAAAATATGTATGTTCAGAATATTCTCCATTGTAGCTGAAGTGTATGCCTAATATAAGACATAAAAATATCTGTTCAGTAATGTTTAGGAAAATTAATTCTTAGGTCATATAGGCATCTGCTTATTATTATTGTTGTCATTTTAAAAATACATTTCCAGTTATAATGTCTGACCTGGATTGTTCCTCCTCCACTAGGGTAGAAAATTTTTCTGAATGGTTACTCTAATAGAAAAGACTCTTTCATCAATATTCTTGTACTCTTCTTTTCTATTTACACATTACTATGTAATGGGGGCATGTTTTCTTCAGCAGATTACATGATATTCAGCAGAGAAATTTTAATCCAGCAAAATGACTACTCAGGCAAGGGATTATATCCAAAGCCTCTGGTATATTTGATCTTACCAGAATACTAACATGCTTGTTGTAATCCCTCTGGTTGAATACAGACCTACCATTAGTACACATATTTAATCACAAACAATGTTGTCTAATGAAGAGGCAGACAAAGTGGCGAATCACAGAAAGACTTAACAGAATGATCAGAGATAGGATATGCCCACCTCTCTCAACAATAGACACCTGTGAGAGGCTTGAGACAGCAGTGCTCGGAGAGAGTGGAGGGAGTTCAGTTGAGTTCAATGAAGTTCAGTTGAATGGAGTCATGGTCAGTTGAGTTTGTGCAGTTCTACTTTGGTCTTGCAGTTCGTACAATTCAGAGGCAGAGTATTTCCAAGCAGAACAATTCAGTCAGTATCTAAGCATAGCCAAATTGAATCAGTCAGCTTAGAGAAGAGTTTGAGCCAGAACAAATGAGTTGAATCAGCTAGCCAGACTTCAAAAAGAGCTAAAAATGGTGAATTTATTCAGCCCTAAGTCTCAGTCTCAAACATTCTTAGGCCTAGGTTAGCAGACAGGGTCTGGAAACTGAAGCCTCCAACGTTCAGCCTTGTAGAAAATTAGCTTGTACAGAGGCTAGAAACTTCCAAGCCTAGCCCTAGAGAAAATTATTTAGAAACACCCAGGATTCAGCCCAAGGCATCTATTCACAAAGCTTGAGTATGGCTCTCATCTCATCTCAGCATCGAAGGAAATAAAAGCCACATTAACAATATTCTATAGAAGCAATGTTTGTAAGGAAGGAAAAGAGGTGTCAATTATGCCTATGTGTGAGTGGGCTTATTGTGTTAGGGCCCATGTTTTGGCAAGCATGATTGCTTAATAGGAAAATTTACTGCCTATGATCTATTCTTTGTCATTGTGGAAACAATAAGCTTACCTCCACATGACTGACTATTAATCATGTCAATCTTCAAAGGTTTCACAACATCTGAGAAATTAGCATTGCAACGATACTTACTTGACCAATAAAATGCTTGACTAACTTCTCTTTTACCTATCTTACTCCTTAAAAGTTAGATATTATAATTTAAATGATATAATATCTTCAGTAAATTGCCTTTTACCTGATGTGATATCAGGTCTGTAAGAGTGGTCTGAGAAGTGTTGTTTTGTACTATTGTCACATGTTACTCCATGTTTAATAGGCACAGAAAATACTTCTGAGTATGGGTGTGTAGATGAAAGTGTGAGAGGTGTTAGCAATTTACAGGTAAGCTTCCTTATATTTTCTGTAGGTTTTACGTCAACAATTATATCCTGATATTTTTTATTATAACCTTATTGAGAATTAATTTTGTCATTTAAAACTGCCTATTGGTGAATATATAAATATAGAAAATCACAACTAAGTGAGAAGTTGTAAAAGACAAATATTTTTAGGACGACTATTCAGTGAAATGTTAAAAGAATGTTTGTGTGCCTGTCAGCTTTCTCAGTACGCTCAAACTAATAATTTGGGTTCACTTCATTATAATCACTGAAGTACCTGAGCAGAGGCTGGAGAGAGGAATGAAGAGCCAGAGAGAAAGTGCAGTAACACTTAAATGATGGAGTTGCTTTCATAATTCTGCTTCACCTAACTCAAAAAGTGTACCTTGCAGCTGACAGTACATGGTAAGCTCCACTCAGAAAGAAAAAAGTATAAGCTGTGGATTCTTCCTGGAGCTTTCTGGGTGAGGCTCAAAGTAAACATTCTGAAGATGTAACATTTCTCTCGTTGTTTCTAAAGCTATTTCTGACATTTTTCAATCAAAGATATTTTCTAAACTAATGATATTTGTCATTTTAATTGATTTTTAGGGAAATAAAATTAACATTTCAGTAAACAATCTGGATTGTCTATATTTATATCTTTGTTAATGAGAAAGTTACATATCTAAAGTACTTTTCTGTTTTGTATATGAGAATCTAATTTTCAAAATAATTGTATTATGTCAGGCTGATCTGTTTAGACAACCTGGCATTCAAAGAAATACTGTCCTGCTACTATATACCTTTGACATATTTATCAACAAAACAGAGATGAGTTTTGTTGCTGTGTTATAAAATTTCAATGGTGCCATAGTAGCACTAGTTTGTGAATTCGGGTGAACATATAAGAAAATTAAAAAAAAATGTCTTATGGGAAGGTGTCTAATTACACAGTCCACATGCACTGTGTGTTTAGTTCTGTCATCAGATCAGCTATTTCAGACTGCAATAATTTCTCTACCTTGAATTTTCATAGGTTGTGCATATCTTCCCAATACTAAATATTCATAAATGCTGACATCTCATACATAACACTTCTCTAAGAACATCTATATCAATGTTGAACCCAGACTTCAGGCTCCATTTTTATGCTTCTCCACTCTTGTGTTTATTACTCTTAGCTGAAAATATCCCCAGTGACTTCAATTTGGGAGGCTGCAATACCAGCATAAAGGTGTCAACGTATTTCGATTTTTTTCACCCCATCTCCGTGGGCTATAGCTATCTTCATGCTGTGTCTCCATAGAACTTTCCCCTTTAGTGTACATAGTTTTATATTTTCTTATAAAAACAGTAGCTAACTGTTAAGAACTTTTAGCTCTAGTACATGGCCAAAATACTAGAGGTTAGGACCTTACAAGTTAATATGAAGGGGATAGTGTTCAACCCATAATAACATAATTTCTGTAAACGAAGGGAACTACACATAGGATTATGAGGTCATTTAGCAGATGCCAATGAATCACAAACCATGGAATTAATAAATACTTTGTTCTTCCTTTTATACACTGGACAAAGCAGAGGCAAAAATATTCTGGATCTGCTCCAGATTGTACTTTCGCAGTTCCTCTAAGTAAATATAAGCCATGGTGAGAATTACAGAATTTCCAATTTCCTGTAACCAATAATAAAGTAGTTTTATATACTATTATAAGATGGAGCTGTTATTTTACATTTTTTTTGTGACAAAAATTCTTAGGATTTAGTCAACCATGCAAAAAAGGTTGAAAATAGTACTGTTTTTAATGGTAAATTAGCTTCATTTTCAAACTCTTTGTCAGACTTTTTTTTTTTTTTAAACTAAAGAAGATAAATTTGGTTCAAAGAAGTCTGACCCCATCAAATTCAGAAATAGAAACATGTGCAGTGTCCTGGTTGGTTTTGATTGTCAACTTGATATAATTGAATGTCATCTGAGAAGAGGAAACAACAATTAAAGTATTAGCTGGATTAGATTTGGCTATGGGTAGTTGTCTGTGGCATTTGAATGATTGATAGTTAATACAAAGGTCCAGACTACAGGTCCACCCTAGGCAGGTGGTCCTATACTATATTTAAAAAACTAGACAAAAATAATTGGGATGTGAGTGAACCCGCAAACAGCATTGCTCAATAGTTCCTGCTATAGTACTGACATGCATTCTTGTTCTGATTTTTGAAATCAAAATTGTGACCTGAAAGTTAAAGGCCAAAAAAACCCATATAAACAAAAATTACTTTCTTCCTCTAAATGGTGTTTGGTTAGAGTGTTTTATCACAGTCAAAAGAAAAGCAAACTAGGACACTCAGTGTATGTGATTCTCACTGTGCTAATTAATGATTTACAAAAAGGTTCCTTGCTCACTGCTGAAGCTTAAAGGCATGTGCAGAATTTCTAAAACCTATATTCTAAAAATGAGAGAGAAAACATGACTTTTCATGTGTCTCTGCATCTAGATCTGAGAAAGTGACATCATCAGTGATGCTCACTTTGCTACATCAGAGAGCTAGTGGAAGACAGAATACTCTGAAGCATCTAGACTATGCTCTCCTTTGGAAACAAATTCTCTCTAGATGTAGGGACATTATGATATGGTGATAGGAGGACATCAAAGAATAACTAAATGCGTCATATAAAGGCAAAAGTTGTAAAATAAACAGAGACATCTAGGGATGAAGTGAGGGCCATGAAGCAAGTGAAGCAGGGAGTGGGGTGAAATAGAACAGACTGAAGCAGGGCATTGGCATGATGTTGTATGAGCCAAAGTACTTCAGCATTTCTTCCAGCACAGAATCTGGAGAAAAGGGAGGAAATAATTTTCCCTAAAGAAAGTTCAGCTCCACGGAAGACTTGGTTTCAGACATGCAAGTTTCCAAAGAGTGATAGGTAATTTCCCACTGTTTCCAAAGCCACACTACTTTGGTTGATAGTGCTTTGGTCTGACAGCCCAAGACAATGACATTACATTCAGAAACAAAGTATGCTAAAAGAGTGTGATCGTGATCCTTGATATCAGTGGACTTGGCCAGCTCTTCAGTAATTTGTCTTTGTCTCTCTGTCTTTGTTTCTAGAGACCTTTCTAGAGGGTTTCTGCTAACTCTTGATTACCCTTTACATTTTTCTCCCAAAATCTCAATATGATTTTCATATTTATGTGTTATCTATATTTTAGGGGAAAGAACACTTAGGATAGCTTGGAATCACTTGTGTTCTTTACACATATTCTTTACACAGGGTATTTAAATATATGGGCCCACATATGTTTTCACAGACTAGAGAAGCTTTACACTCATTGTTAGCATTCACAGCACTTATTGACACCTCATTGTTATCTCAGATTGGGTTCACCTGGGATAATGCTTGCGACATTTGCTTGATGCCCTAGCACCATACAAACAAACTCCATTTTCTTTGTATCTAGATTCTAACCCAGTTTTGATTAAAGATAAAGAGATGCAAAAATACCCAAATGACATGCAGGAAAACAAAATGTCTGCTTCTTCAGATAGTTCTATTTTTGTGTCTATAATTCTGCTCACCAACTGCATGTGTAACCTTTCTTTAAATTTGCAAAATAATTCAGAAGTTTTCATGCTGCCAATTGCTAATCAAACGTTCTTCATCAACATCCACGCCCTCTTCCCATTTGTCATCTTATTCATGCATTGCAAACAGTGGCTCATGCAGCTCCTTTTTCTCTTTGCCTCAGGAAAACAACAGGCTGTGTAACCAAGGGGAAGCTTATTAGCAGCTAAAAGCTCATTTTTAATGCCACCTAATCAGGTTGCCGACTCATTGAAATTATGAAATTAAGGAAAAAAAATCTCATTTAATGCCTCAAATACTACAGTGACTTGTCAAACAGTGCCTTTAATATCACTTGCTTCCTTTCAAAGGGTTCAAGCATGAAATCTTTGCCAGAATAAATTGGTAAACCTGTTTCTTTCTCAGTGCATATGGTGAAAACCTTTGAGCTCTGTCTGATTTATATAAGTGTACTTGGCTGCTATTTCATATTTATCTAAATTATGTTACAAAGTAAGAGTGAGGATTAGTTCCAAGAATAAGATTTTTTTTTTTTTAATATAAAGACTGGACATGTTTGTGAATATGGCATACGTAGCCTTCTCAGTTATGACAGACTTGCTGAATTGAGTTCATTTATTCTGCATCATAGTGTTGGTTTTACTTACTCAAGGTGAACATTAGTGAATGAAAAGACAAGTGCCTGAAATGTTCACATAATTTAAATACATATGTAAAGCTATAACATTATAATGGTATTTATTCATGCAGAACATTTCCAAAACATATGCAGTTTTTCTTTTGTCAAGAGAGTTCAAATATGTGACAATAGTTTGTCATCTCTTTGCAACCCATTGTCATTATCAAGGAATTTCACAAAAATAAAATATCTGTAGCACCAATGAAAGGACCCTATCATTCTAACATAGGCTAGATATGTGTGTGCCACGAAAACTTACTCATGGCTTAAGTTAATGTGTGTTATCAAATCCATGACTTTCTCACTGTAGAGAAAACAGCTAGAGAAGCCTTACGTGACCTTCGATGAAGCACAGAAAATATGTGGAAGCAGCACCTGACACCTGTGAAAGAAGCAATGCTACCTCTGTGGGTTACGCTAGAGGCAAGCAATAATAGTATGACACCTTAGAACAAGGAATGTTTGAATAATACAAAGAGTAATTGCTCTAATTTTCTAAATATTTATCTTTATTTCAACCTATGTGTACTTGTGTGGGTATGTGCACATGGGTGAAGTACCTGTGGAGTCCAGAAGAGAATATCAGACAGTCTCAGGGTAGAAATGTAAGACACACAGTTGGTGCTTGCAACTGAACTTGGGTCCTCTTAATCTTTGAACTATCTTTCCAGCCCCAGCTGGATGGTCTTTCAGCAATAACTCTATGAAGGAAATTGCAAATCCCAGGTTTTATTTCAAGTCTCATTTGACTCGTTTTGTTGTTATAACATGTAAAAATGGTTATACAATCCACTTTCTGTATGTTATACTTTCACATTTTTGGTGACAATTAATACATTTTCTTAAAATATTTCCAGGCAAATCAAGTCCACTACCTCCATCCCCCATTATCCTGTTCTTCAAACTGTGGTGTCGCTTGAAATTTGCAGTGTTTAGGTTTATATGACCAGTATATAGTTATTAAATAACTATAAGCTCTTATACTGGTTATTTCAAAGAGAGCACTAATTTTAAGAAGAGTTAATTTTTCCTTTTTCATATATTTTTTCAGATCTACTTCTCTACCTGAATGAATAATACATTATCAATCTAGTTGCAGTTATTGGGATATGCTTAATTTTCTCCTTCTAATGGCATGTCAGGTCAGCATGTACTAAATAGAAGCTGTGTTTCACAGTGTGTTGGGGTAGTAGTCCACTATTGCACTACTGTATTTTGGGGGCAGGTCACTGCTGTAGGTCACAGAGTTTGTAGCTGCATGATATTGACTATTAATTTTCTTCACTAATATTGTGAAAAGTACCTTCCAACATCATGAGTGCTAGTCAGTCGGTATAATGCTTCTACTTAGGACCAGCTTGAGTTCTTCAAGTTCAATGATATTACTAAATTGTATCTTCAGCAATAGTGACTTACTATCATTTAATAAGGTGTTACCAATAGCATTGGCTAGAACTGTTAAATTCATTGTTGTTTTATATTTATACTGTTGTGAGCAGTATTTTAATCATTTCTTTTTATATTATTCAGTTTCAGAATATTGTTTATAATTTAGCTTTATATACAGGTCTTCTATTCTGTACTATACAAAGTCAATTTTAGCTCTAAGTGTAGGTGTATATATTCCTTAGAAGTTCTGTAAACATAAAACTATGACTTATAAAATTTGCCTCTTTCATATATTTTTGATATATTTTAATAATATGCTATCATTAAATAGAAGTCATGAAAACAAATATTATTGTATAATCTCAGATTTTTCTTCTCAAGGTTCAGTAGATTATGGATTGTTCACAGATGCTTTTCATTTTTATCATCTTGAAAATATGTTTTTCTATAGTTTACTGAAATTTTTATTATGAGTATGTTAGGTTTTATCATGCTTCAGATGCAAATATTTTTAAATTTATTTCAGTAACCATGTGTTTTTGCTCTTTACTGATACGATGTGATAGACTGGTTTCTGGGAGCTGGAAGGATGTTATCTTAAAACATAGCATGTAACCAAAGCACATCTGGTTTACTGACAATGGGTTGCTGCTCCAAGATGTAGTTAAAAAAACAAATTAGGCAGAAGATGTGAAATGGAAGAATTTTCATCAACATGTTGGAGAGTATTGGATTGCTTTAAACAATCTGTGGTTAAAGAATGAAAGAATTACTAGTGAGAACTTCAAAATAAGTAAGAAACTCAGTAGGAAAAACTCACATGTCTTAGGGGATACTTAAATGGTGGTAGAAAATGCATGATAGGCAGACTCAGATTAAAACTCAAGAAGAAAGTGAACACATGATATTGGAGACTTAAAAGAAGGAAATCTTTGTTTTTAGCAGCAGAAATTTTAGTTGAATTGTTACATCAGCATTGTTTGAAAAGTAGAATGAGAAAAATTTCAAGGAAAGTGTTGAAAATAGGGCTTAATTGACTTTGCTCCTTCATGTTCCCATTTTGGAACAGACTATAACTTTACACTTTTTTGTTTGTTTGTTTGATTATGTCTTAGGAGGGAGATAAGATGGAGTCTCAGGCATAATTAAGTGATTTGCTTTTGAAAGTTGACTCAGATCTGGTAAATGGGAAACTGGACTTTAACGTATGCTGCTTTGAGCCCATTGATATATGGGGAATATATTTTGCCTGTGAAATTTGTCATTTTAGAACCAAAGGGAGGACTTTCCTGAGTTCAAGATTAGACCTCAAATATGTTTACTTCTTACTCATCCAGCAGGGCAGAGAGGTATCCACCACTGCTTGGAAAGTTAAAGCAGGAGGACAAAATCAGAATGTGAGTTTAAGGCTAGCCTGAAAAATATCTCAAAAAGCAATCTCAAAAAACAATCAAATCAATAAAAAACCCAACCAAGAATTTAATTCTCAATCCATAGACCCTGTTAAAATCCTATCTACATATTAATAAAAAATTTTACACATGGTATTCTTTGTTAATTTTATTTAAGTATCCAGCTATGCTAATTTTATTATGATATAGTTACTCCTATAAATTTCCAGTAAAGCAAAGTTAATCATAGTATCTAATTCTTTTTGCAGTGCTAAACATATTTTATTATATTCTAAAACATTTTGAAATTCACTTATAGAAATTGTTGGTTTTAAGTCTACTAAGATTTTTTTCCCCTTATTAGACCATTATAGCCAATTGAACTTATCCCATTGCTATTTACTACAGTGGAAGTTCTTAAACATAATAGTAAGTATATTAATATTAACTTTCATTGAATTAATGATATATAGTGTTCTCTCATGGTTAAACACTTGTCTTTGACTAAACTTTAATAGATACTTTCCACAGTATTCATTTTATTTATATACTTTGTAAATCTGAAACTTAAATGGAAACACTGTACTCTTAGGAACTGGTAAGATAACTTAACAGATAAACATGATTGCTGCTAAGCTTGATAACTTGAATTTCATAATGGAACCTGCATGGTGAAAGGAAAGAACCAAAGTATGCAGGCTCTCCTCTGACCTCCATGTATACTCCATGAAACATGTACATTCAAAAAAGTACCATATGTACACACAAATACACACACATGCACACACATGCTTACATAACACACACACACACACACACACACACACACACAGACTCTCAATAATCCAACAAGCTAAGAAAGAAAGAAAGAAGGGAAGAAAGAAAGAAAAAAGAGAGAAAGGAAGAAAGTAGCTTTAAAGATGATGTACTTTCTTTCACAATAGTATCTGCACTGTTTATTTGGGAGCAGGTATATTATTGAAAAGTTACAAAATATCATACATATCAATGATTCTTAAATACTATTTTAACATTGTTTAGAAAAAAACTGACTTTATTGAATTATCTCAAACACATTGAGAATATCTTTTTAAACTTTTAGTAGTTATATTATTGTTACAGCCAGTCAGATAGCTTCTTTCAAGTATTCTAAGACTTTAAAGAAATACAATCACTCAACTTCCTTTTTTTCAAGTGTTTCTGATAGCTGTCATATTTCAAAAACAACTTTATTCAGATTTTGGCTTGTCTGAATCTTGTTCTTCCTTTGTGCACTGATCCCTGACACTTTGGCTTCTTCCCTCATTTCATAATACCAATACATCTTGTCTTCACTCCTGTGAATGAATAATTTATTTCAAGCTTTGCACATAATTTCTTACTCCCATGTTTGTGGATTCTCAACTTATAGGGAATACAGGGGATTCTGGATTACTTACATTTGAGACATGTTTTCCAGAGCTACATAAGGGGAAACTAGACCCATTAAGACCTTGAGCTTCAGGGGTGTCAGTTTTACTCCTATTTGTGCTCTAGTTGATTCTCTTTCTCCACTCTTTGGCTGTGAAGAATTTTGTAAATGTTACTTCTTCCTGTGCTGAACATGTTGGCCTAGAAAGCATTCTTATGTGCCTATTATTATTTTCTTTACTTATAACACATTATGAGGAAATCCTACTGTATCAGGAAATATACAGAAAATTGCCTTATCGCCTTTAATCAAATATCATCATAAACAAACAATCATGTATATAATACAAATATATTGATATCACTCTACTAATTGCTACTACATTCCTTATTCAGACTCAGAGGTAGCTAGGAGTAGTTTGGATTGTCAAGAAACCCATGGCATGATCTGTACTTGAGAAATAAGCTTAGTAAACAGGGATTATGTATGATGGCAAAGAAAAATGAGTGAATATGAATGTATCTTTTCATTTTATGTTTCTTTGTTTAAAAATACCAGAGGTTCCTTTTTGTTAATATCTCAGAGACATTACCTGGATATATTCAACAATTATACATACACAAGAAAGAATGGAAAATACATATCAACCACTTTGGTTCACTCTTTGTCAAAACAGCAAGTGGATCACGATACAACCTGTGGCTGACATGATAATAAAATCAGGTATAGTTCTGCAAAGAAAGGCTGTCAACATGTGAGGTACACTCTGATGCATTTAAGACAAAGAGAAATGGGCCTTGTATGGATAAGTCTTTCACAAAAGGTAGAAAAATCACAGGTAGACTGATACATGGGAAAGGCATCATATATAATTTAAGTTCATTTGCATAGCTTTAGAACAATTTGACATAGCTGAGTTATTAGATATACACGTGTTGTAGTGTGTGTGTGTGCACAGTTGTCAATTGTTAAATGCCTTATATATTCAATTAATCTCCAGACAAGAGATGTTTAAGGAGGCAGAAATATAGATCACTAAAGTTATATAGAGAATGGAAGGAAAGGCTGAATGAGTTTTCTATTGTTCTTAGTTGCTTTCTATGACATGATACTAAGAACTAGTGATAGATAGTTTTATGTCAACATGAGCCAAGCTAAAGCCATCTGTGAGGAGGAAACCTCAATTGAGAAAATGCCTCCTTAAGGTGGGGGCTGTAGACAAGGCTGTAAGGCATTTTCTTAATTAGTGATTGATAGAGCAGGAGCCAGATTATTGTGTGTGATCCTGTACTTTAGAACAAAGCAGAATCAGTAAGCCAGTAAACAGCACCACTTTATGGCCTCTTCATTAGCTCCTCCCTCCAATTTCCTGTCCTGCTTTAGATCCTGTCCTGACTTCCTTGGATAAGCAGTGATGTGAAAATGTAAACCAAATAAGCCTTTTTCTCTCCAAGTTGCTTTGGTCATGGTGTTTCATCATATGAATAGTAACCCTCACGTGAACAGACACTACTACTGAGGGTACCACAAATTTTCATCACGATATATGGAAATATAGGCTCTCTCTATAGGCTGACTTTTATATTTCTAAAAGGTTCAATGTAAGCTGCTGGGATAAAAAAGTCATTGATATCTTTATCAACCTGTGAACCCTTTGAGCTACAGTAACTACTGTTATGATAAGATATGCCCATGGCTACAATTTGTCACAAATGCTATAAGGGTAACAAAATACATTCATATTTGATTTAAAGGATTCTACAGAGGGGGGAACATGGCTTATAATAAAATTCTGATTGAGATCTAAGAGTTGGAGTTCTCATATACCAAACAGATAAACTTATTACTAGTATTCCTAAAGAGGCATAGCATCAATTGGCCGTCAAAATTTTTACATCTGTACATATAAATTATTACAGCTTTCAGGTCTCATTAGATAAGTTTCTTTATGTGGTAGACAGCAGTTAATGCATAAACCCATAATTGGTCAAATTGCAACAAATAACTAACTGTGAAGTGCTCAGCCACAAATTAGACATCATATTTTCTCTCCCAAGACTCAAAACCAATTATAAAAAGGGCTGAAAATATTCTAATAGCTAGAGATAATGAAGATTGAATTAAATTAATATGTTTTATAAGTTTAGGGCCAATTCATTGAAAGTTATAGCAGTTGTGCTTGAATTCATAAGACTTGCATAAAATCAAGCCAGTGAACATTTTGTTCTGGAGGTTGGGGGGTGGGTCATGAACCACTGTTACTAGATAAGGAACCCTGCCAGGGATGCAGGGATGGTTCAATATATGGAAATCCATCAACATAATTCACTATATAAACAAACTCAAAGAATAAAACCACATGATGATCTCATTAGATGCTGAGAAAGCATTTGAAAAAATTCAATACCCCTTCATGGTAAGTCTTGGAAAGATCAGGATTTCAAGGCCCATACCTAAACATAGTAAAAGCAGTATATATCAAACGAGTAGCCAACATCAAACTAAATGGAGAGAAACTTGAAGCAATCCCACTAAAATCAGGGACTAGATAAGTCTTCCCACTCTCTCCATACATAGTCAATATAGTATTCGAAGTCATAGCCAGAGCAATTAGACAACAAACGGAGGTCAAAGGAATACAAATTGGAAAAGAAGTCAAAATATCACTATTTGCCGATGATAGGACAATATATTTTAGTGACCCCAAAAATGCCACCAGAGAACTCCTAAACATGATAAACAACTTCAGCAAAATGGCTGGATATAAAATTAACTCAAATAAACAAGTAGCCTTCCTCTATTCAAAGGATAAACAGGCTGAGAAAGAAATTAAGGAAATGACACCCTTCCCAATAGTCATAAATATTATAAAATACCTTGGTGTGACTTTAACCAAGCAAGAAATGATCTGTATGACAAGAACTTCAAGTCTCTGAAGTAAGAAATCGAAGAAGACCTCAGAAGATGGAAAGATTTTCTACGCTTATGAATTGGCAGGATTAATACAGTAAAAATGGGCATCTTACCAAAAGCAATCTACAGATTCAAAGCAATCTCCATCAAAATTCCAGTCAATTCTTCATGGTGGTATACATTCACTGATAAGTGCATATTAGCCCAAAAGCTCAGAATACCTATGTTACAATTCACAGACCACATTAAGCTCAAAAAGAAGGAATACCAAAGTGTTAATGCTTCAGTCCTTCTTGGAAGGGAGAACAAAATACTCAAGGGAGGAAATATGGAGACAAAGCATGAAGCAGAGACTGAAGGAAAAGCCATCCAGAGACTGCCCCACCTGGAGATCCATCCCATATACAGATACCAAACCCAGACACTATTGCAGATGCCAAGAAGTGCTTGCAGACAGGATCTTGATATAGCTGTCTCCTGAGAGTCTCTGCCAGAGCCTGACAAATACAGAGGTAGATGCTCTAGGCCAACCATTGGACTGAGCACAAGGTCCTCAATTGAGGAGTTAGAGAAATGGCTGAAGGAGCTGAAGGGGTTTGCAAGCCCATGGAAGAACAACAATATCAACCAGACCTCCCAGAGCTCCCAGGGACTAAACCACCAACCAGAGTATGCATGGAGAGACCCATGGCTCTGGCTACATATGTAGCAGAGGATGGCCTAGCTGGGCATCAATGGGAGAAGAAGCCCTTGGTCCTGTGAATGCTCAATGACCAAGTGTAGGGAAATGTCAGGGTGAGATGGTTGGAGTGGGTAGGTGGGTGGGGGAGAACCCTCATAGAAGCAGGAGGAAGAGGAATGGGATAGGGGTTTCAGGAGTGGATAACATTTGAAATGAAAATAAAATATCCAATTAAAAAAAATATATAAGGAACATTATTATGATCATCTGAGCACAGAAGTTAGTGTCTGTATCTCCAGTATGAATTAAGGAGGTCAGGAACAGGTAAGCCCTTGGAACAACCATACCAGATTATATTAAGGCCTAGGTTCAGTGTATCAAAAATTAGAAAAGATAGCTATTGACGGATAGTTTTGGACATCCCAGTTTCCAAATGATGACAGAGAATATTATTATTTATTATTGCTAAGGCTTTTGCTGGCTACCTCCAAGCTAACTCATCTAATTTAAATGAACCAATTTTTTCATACAAACCATAAACCATTACCTCTTATTTAGTCCTTGCACCTGTCCCTTCCAATTCTGTTTCTCACTGGCAAATCTCCTGCCTCTCAATTCTTCCCCAGAGACCTTTCTTCTGCCTGGAAGTCCTAACTTTCCTCTCCTGCTTAAGATACTGGCTGTCAGATTTTTGTTAAACCAATCAAAGGGTGAGAAAGATGTGTTTTTACACAATACTGATATAATTGATGAACCGTAAAACTAACAATACCAAAGCCCAACCAGTAGTCAACTCTCTGCCAGTACATGAATCAGCATTAGAATAATACAATTACAATTTTTATACATTGCACAAAAACATTGCCCAAACCAATGGTAGTTAAAAGATACACCCAAATAAATTTCTGACCTCCACACATGTGTGAACATACATCACTTGAACGAACATTTATACATGAAGTATCTATGCCCTGTGTATAAAATAAAGATATAAATAGTAGTTAAGATTAATCACTTTCAATTGTAAAAACACATTAATGGTCTAGCTATTTACAAATGAAACATAATAAAATCACATGAAATATATTTTAGCTCATGACTTCCTTGGTCCTTAGGGAATGAGATCATAGCATTTTCATTTTAGAGTATCTTTAATGGTAACAGAGATGGCCATCAATCAAGAGTGATTAACAAGAAGCCTAATTGTAATACCCCTGTTGATACTTCCAAGTACTAGATTCCAACAGGAAAATTTATCAAATAAAGCTTATTTTGGAAGTGGAAGTTCTTAGCCCAGTTGTAGGTAAATGGCATACAGTAGGTATTTAATAAATAGCTAACAACAGAATATCCTCTATATTTAAAAAGAAAGATTTAGCAGTCGTTATATCCTTGGACCACATAATGCTAGCTCCACTGGAGTTCCAATTAGAGAAATTATTAATAGAACAACTTCCCATAGCCAGGATTTCCTTAAGTTATATTTATGAGATGAACAATGCAATTTTTCTAGGAATGTACTTTGTAATTTTAATCTCTATATTTTTGAGTAAGAAATTACTCTTTTGTAAATCATCTTAGTATTCATTTTAGATGTAACATATTTAGGACCCTACTAGGTCAGTTTTTTCTGTTTTCCCATTTACTGAGGTTTTGTTTCATATAATATTTTACTGATTTTGTTTTTTCTCTCCCACAACTTCTCCAAGATCCACCTTTTTTCCCATTACATCCAAATCCACACCAATTCTGCCTCTTTTTTGTTACAATATATTACATTTCTTTTGTATTTTTTATTTTATTTATTTACATTTCAAATGTTATCCCCCTTCCCAGTTTCCCCTCCAAAAGCAGCCTATCCCCTTCTCCCTCCCCCTGCCTCTATTAGGGTGCTCCCCCACCCACCCACCCACTCCTGCCTCAGCAGCCTAGTGTTCCCCTATCCTGGGTTATCAAGACACCACAGGACCAGTGATGCCAGATAAGGCACTTCTCTGCTACATACCCAGCTGGAGCCATGGTCACCCACTGTGTATAATTTGGTTGGTGCTTGAGTCACTGGGAGCTTTGAGGAGTGTGGTTGGTTGATATTGTTGTTTTTTTCCTATAAGATTGCAAGCCCCCTCAGCTCCTACATTCCTTGCCCTAACTTCCCCCTTGGGATCCCTGCATTTAGTCCAATGTTTGGCTGTGTATATCTGCATCTGTATTGGTCAGGTTCTAGCAGAGTCTCCCAGGGGGGACAGCTATACTGGGCTCCTGTCAGTAAGCACATCTTGGCATCAGCAATAATTTCTGGGTTGGTGTCAGCAGATGGGATGGATCCCTAGGTCGGGCACTTTCCGTCAGTTTCTGCTTCACTATTTGTCCCTGCATTTCATTTTGGTAGGAGGAATTCTGAATTAATATTTTTGAGGTGGGTAGGTGGCCCCATCCCTCAACAGGGAGGTCGTGCCTATTCACTGGATATGATCGCTACAGGTGCTATCTTTTCTTTTTTGGATATTTTGGCCAAAGTCCTGCCTGTTGGGTCCTGGGAACCTCTTGGATACCTGGCATCTGGGACTTTCTAGTGGCTATCCCCAAGTTCTTCCTCCCCCACTACTACACACATACTTTCAAATTCCTGACACTCTGTACTTCTCCCTCATCCCCTTCCATATCTGAACTGGCCCCCTCTTTCCCTTCTCCTCCTCTCTCCCTCCAAGATTCTTCTTCCTTCTACTTCTCAGAGATTATTCTCTTCCCCCTACTGAGTAGTACTGTAGCATGACACTTTGGTGTGATCTACTTTCTTCTTGGATTTCATATGGGCTGTGCATTGTATCGTGAGTATTCCAAGTTTCTTTTTGGTTAATATCCACTTATCAATGAGGACATATCTTTTCTAGAAAACATTTAGCTTTTAAACACAAAGGAAATCTCTGATTAAAACATATCATATTCTCTCACATAGTTTTTGAAATAATCAGTAAATTATCTTTTCTTCCGAATTCTAAATCATGAATTGCCTGACACTAATTAGCATAGAATCCTGGTATTTGATGTATATTATACAATAAAGCTTATTGTATTTTACTAAGACTTAGATAAATACTGTCAATATGAATGAAGAAAGTTCTCATTTTGCCTCACAGTCTATCAATTGTTCAGTGTTTCCAAATGGCTGAGATACAGGTATCATATTTTGCCTATAATGTTGATTTTTTTAGTAAAAACATCACTAAATAAAGGTTCACATAGAACCATCATACTGGGGTTTCATGAGGAACAGGATGTTGGTGTACCAAACAGCAGTCTCCCTCCACTTACCTTTATAATCATTCAGATATGGAACCACTGGCTAGAAGACTGGGTTACAATTCCAGCTATTAAGTCATCCTGACATTTTGAAGAAAACTTACATAGGTTCACAAGACCTCAGATCTCTCACTCATAAAATGGGACTCATAATAATTACCTCATATAATTCAATTTAACAGACATTTCAGTTCTCTAAGAATAAATAGAAATACTACAAGTAATGTTAAATTCAAAGAAAGTCTTATAAGTGGAATGAATTAAGAAGATAAGCCTATCATCACTCAAAAACAAAATGAAGATCTAGACAAAATAGGTAAAGAACATTTTTTTTAAAAAAATTAGAAGCACAGAAAAAAGAATGTACAAAAATTATTGGACAATATGAAAAGACCAAACACTCAAATTATAGTAATAGCTGAGAGAGAAGAATCCTAGGTCAATGCCCTATATCAGATCTTTAATAACGTTATAGAAGAAAATGTCTCCATATTAATTAAAGACATGCACATATTCATATAGAAAACATGCAGAATATGAAAACAAGAAGAAACAAAAAGAAACTACTAGAGATATATAGTTAAAATACCAAGTGTACGGAGTAAAGAAAGAGTGTTAAAAAATGTAAGAAAAAATTCTCCAGTGACATATAAAGGAAAATCCATCATAATAACAGCATTTTCTAAATGGAAACATTGAAATCTGTAAGAGAGTGTGGCAATGCATTATAATTCCTAAAAAAGAAACCAAGTTGTCTTAGTCAGGGTTTCTATTCCTGCACAAACATGAACAAGATGCAAGCTGGGGAAGAAAGGGTTTATTGAGCTTACACTTCTATGCTTCTATTCATCACGAAAGGAAGTTAGGACTGGAACTCAAGCAGGTCACGGGGCAGAAGCTGATGCAGAGGCCATGGAAGAATGATTATTACTGGCTTGCTTGCTTCTTCTGGATTGCTCAGCTGGCTTTCTTATAGAGCTCAAGACTACCAGCCCACAAATGGTACCACTCATAAGGGGCCCTCCCCCCTCATCACTAATTGAGAAAATGCCTTACTGCTGGATCTCACGGAAACATTTTCTCAACTGAATCTCCTTTCTCAGTGATAACTCCAGCTTGTGTCAAGTTGACACAAAACCAGCTGGTACAATTGACCCCTTGTCAACTTGACACACAAACACATCACCATTAAGCCTTGACCCTTACTTTCTTATTCATCTCCAAGATCTAAATAACTTTTAAAGTCCCACAGTCTTTGCAAATTCTTACATATTAACATTTCAATCCCTTTTAAATATCCAATCTCTTAAAATTCAAAGTCTTTTAAAAATTCAAAGTCTCTTAACTCTGGGCTCCACTAAAATACCTTCTTCCTTCAGGAGGGAAAATATATCAGGGCCCAGTCACAATCAAAAGCAAAATCAAACTCCAACCATCCATTGTCTGGGATTCACTCAGGATCTTCTGGATCCCTCCAAGAGCTTGAGTCACTTCTCCATATCTGCCCTTTGTAGCACACACAGCTCCAGATGCCTGTACTCCACTGCTGCTGCTGTTCTTGGTGGTCATCTCATGATACTGTCATCTCCAAAACACTGCTGTATTCTGCTGCAACTAGGCTTTACCATGGTGCCAAGCCTCATGTCCTTTGCATGACCCATTCAGCCTTGGGCCATCAATTGCAACTGAGGCTGCACCTTCACCCATGGCCTTCCACAGTTTCTCACAGTGTCCAGGCTTCAGCTGCTCCTCATTACTCCTTCATGCCTTCAAACCAGTACCACCTGGGTGACTCTTACACATTACCAAGTCCAGCCGCAGCACAAGGTACAACCCTGGCTATCTCTGGAATGCAGCCTCTGTGCGCTCAGAAAACACTTCCTAGAAGATTTCATTTCAATGATGCTGGTCTTTTCCCAATCACCACCAATTTCCCAGCTCCAGCTAACCAGCATCAATAGTCCCAGAAATGCAATGGTCTTGCTTTAGTAGTTCTGGTATCTTGTTAATCACAGCTGACTTCTTTAGCCCCAGATAACCAAACCCCAGAATCTTAAAGCAAACTAGCAATATCCCTGATAAGAGTCTTTAATCTTCCCTCTGAAATTTCACAAGCCAGGCCTTCATCTGTCTATCTCTGCACCCCATTTTAAAAATTAGGTTATTTGGTTTGCTGGTGTCTAACTTCTTGAGTTCTTTATGTATTTTGGATATAAGTCCTCTGTGGGATGTTGGGCTGATGAAGAAGTTTTTCCATTCTATTTTGTCTTATTGATCATGTCCTTAGCCTTACAGAAGCTTTTCAATTTTATCCTTTTGTATGCAGAAGTCAGCACTTATGAGAGAAAGTTTCTGAGGTAACATTTGAAAATTTTATCAAAAGTTAGCCTTCATGGAACAACAATACTTAACTCTCCCTACTCTGAAGAGCTATAAAAACCTTTTACTCTCCACCTTTTGATAAAAGTTTATTTACACATCCTTCATCTCAGTCTCTTCCCTTCACTTTGTAAACTTGACATTCTAAAGTAGCTGACTTCTTCCTCCTTACCTTCATTTCCTTTGTGCTGATTCCTTTAATAGTACCCAGTGAGTTCTACCTCAAGTCGCAGCTATACCACTCCTGGGAATATACCCAAATGATGCTCCAGCAGGCCACAAAAATACTTGTTCAACGATGTCCATAGGAACTTTATTTGGAAACAACCTAGATGCCCCTCAACTGAAATGGATAAAGAAAATGTGCTATATCTATTCTATTCAGCTATTAAAAGCTTTCTCTCTTGTTCCTTCTTTTTGTTTAACTTCTTTGGGTCTCTGAACTGAAGCATGGTAGATTTCAACCATTCATTTGCAAAATTGACAACTATTTTCTTTATATTTTAAAGTTGCAAAATATCATCTCTTTATGTAAAACTAACTTCAAAATATTTTAAATTATTTTCCAATACATATCAATTAACACTCATTGAATATACTTATTGGACAATTAAATTTCATGAATTTTGAAAGCAAATAGATGGAACTTGAGAATATTATGCTGAGTGAAGTAGCCCAGTCACAAAAGGACATGGGTGATATGTACTCACTTATAAGTGGATAATAGCCAGAAAATACAGGTACCATGCTACAGTCCAGAGACCCAAAGAAGCTAAACAAAAAAGAAGGATTAAGCAAAGAAGCTTGAATCTCACTTAAAAGGGGAAATAAAATCATCATAAGAGACAGATGGAGGGAGGAAACTGGAAGGGAGATGGGATAGGGAGGGAAATGGGGGTTCAGGATCAAGTTAGGGGAAGGACAAGAGAGAACTATAGATGCTCATGAAAATGAATGGAAATCTGCAACTGATATGCATGAGGAGGTGGGGGGCATTTCCAGGATGAGCAGAGAATGTGGGTGACTTTCAGAGTAACTTAGTACATTAGAGATATGGAACCTGAAGAGGTTGCTTCCTGTAGCCAGATACAACCCCAGTGGAGCAATAGAGACACTAACCCACTCACAAAACTTTCAACCCAAAATTTATCCTGACTACAAGAAATGTATTCATGAGGGATGGAGCAGAGACTAAAGGAATATCCAAACAATAACTGGCCTATCCTGAGAAGCATCCCATGGGCAAGCACCAATCCCTAACACTATTAATGATATGCTATTATGCTTGCAGACAAGAGCATGTTATCCTCTGAGATAGTCTACCCAGCACCTGACTCAGACAGATACAGAACCATAGCCAAACCTTTGATGGAGCTTGCAGATTCTTATGGAATAATAGGAGGAAGGATTGCAGGCCCTGAAGGGGATAGCAACTCCACATGAAGACCAACAGAGTCTACTAACGTGGATCTTTGGGTCTCTCAGAGTCTGAACCACCAACCAAAGAATATACATTTGCTGGACCTAAACTTGTTAGCACTCATGCAGCAAATTCGTCTTTATGTGGGTCCTGAACAACTTGAGCAGATGCCTCCAAAGCTTTTGCCTATGGAATCTGGGTGTTCTTCTAGCTAGGCAGCATTGTCTGGCCTCAGTGGGAGAGGAAGCACCTAGTTTTGGGGAGACTTGAAGTGCCAGGGTGGAGTGATTGCCAGGGGCTCCATCCTGCTCAGAGGAGAAGGGGACGGGTGAACAGTAAAGATTCTGGGAGGGGGTGACTTGGAGTGCTACAGTGAGCAGGATGTAAAGTGAATAAATTAAAAAAATAATTAAGTTAAATTTAAAAAATTTCTAGTGGGAAAGAGTCTGAGCTTGGACACTGACCAATGGGGAAAAGGCAAGGTCACTAAGCTCTGTCTTAGAATAAAACTGAAGTGACCTGCCTTGATGAAAGCCCTATGTAGGCACACCTTAGATAACTCCACAATCAATGAGTTATGTAGGTGTTGTCCTCAGCAATAGGGCCTTAATGTCAGTTTGTGGGAAGTAACTTGTATAATCTTGGCAACAGCCTTCATTCTTTGAGAATTCTGATGGGGTTCCTTTTGCCAAGAACTCAACTAAGTTTAACTTAATTCCCTTAAGCTTCAACTGATAACAAGATATGATCAGCTGGGACTCTATCTTTCTTGTTGCTTTGTGATTTCATTTAGATTGCCTTTATATATATATCTACATGCTAAGAAGTTTTTACTATATTAAAATTCTACACTACTCTGCATATGCCCTTTAATTGTAGCTATATCTCCTGGTATGTCCTCGCTCAACAAATTTACCCTCCATCTTCTCCCTTGATCTTCTTGATCAGTCCTCATCAACAATCCATCATTTCTTCCATTTTCCTTTCTTAAGATCTACTTGTTACTTCTAGTTCCTTACTCTTTGTGGTCCTAAGGTTTGTATTTGGTTATTAGTGATTAAGTAATAGGTAATATCGCATATAAGTGAATAGAGATCGTATTTGTATTTGGGGTCTGTCATACCTCAGTCAGGATGATTTTTTTTTTTTTGGTGGTTGTATCAATGTAACTGCAAATTTATTTGTGTCATTAGTTTGTAATGGCTGAGTAATACATGGTAGTATAAAATAGTCTATATTTCCTTTATCCATTCTCTGTTGAGGAACATGGAGGTTGTTTCCAATTCCTGGCTATTATGAATAAAATATCAATGAACACAGTTCTTGTGCTAGGATGGAACATACTATGGTTATATGTCTTAGAGTATTATAGCTAGTGCTTGAGATAGGTCGATTTCCATCTTTCTGAGGAATGTATATACTGATTTACATACAGGATGTACAAATTTTCAGTCCCACCAGAAATGGAAGAATGTAAAGTGAAGGGGGCAGTTCTGATGCTAAGGCCATAATTCCCAATTGGTTCTTAATCTGTCATTAAAGAAAGCCAGGGGCCAATTGCACAGCAGAAGGTGTAGGCAGGACTTTGGATCCCAGGAGGAAAAGACAGAGGCAAGGAAGGTGAGGGAAGTTTGTGTTATGCTTTGGAACAAGTAGATTGCAGCAGCCATGTGAGGTCTTAGGTGGAGCTGGAGCCTTGGCTACTGCTACAGGCATGTGGCCAGGGATGTTTGACAGGGCTATGTGGCTAGCCACTGACGTTTAGGGCAGGTAGGAAGAGTGGAGATAAAAATATTATTAAGTCCATGCTTTTCCAGGCTGGAGATAGTAACACTCAGCAATTGTGTTCTAAGGCAAGTTGAAAGGAAAAAATGTGTGTGTGTGTGTGTGTGTGTGTGTGTGTGTGTGTGTGTGTGTGTTTTATCCATGAATTCAAAAGAAGCTGAGAGGGGGCTGGGAGGGTGGCTACCTCCTGGCGCAAAAGGCAATAGCATAAAACTACAAGCAACAGTAAAGGTTGTTTTATTTCCTCATGAGATGAAAGTCTTACCCAAGCATTGAAAATACATAGCTTTGGCTGAGATGGAAGGATTTCTTTCTCTGTTCTAACTATCCATTGACCTAGTCTTCGAAGCTTGTAGCTTCTGTACAATCTATTCTTCCAAGAAGACTGATTTAACCTAGCTTTTCATGGCTTATGAGTGAATTGTCCTGCCTGGCCTTATACTAACTTTGGTAATATGTTCTAATCATTTTGGCTCCTTCTCATTCTCAGGCTTTTCCTTTCTAGCTGTTCTCTTTTATAAAACTGTCCTAGTAAAATGCCATACACACACCACTCACCATAGACCGCACCACCACCTTTGTCTCTCACTGCTTTTAGTGGCCTCTTCACTGTTCTTCCTGTGTGAGTTGTGCTTATCCTATCACTGACTTATTTTTCCAAATCTTTCATTAATGTTTCACTTTGCCCTTCACCTTCAAACATGGCTGCTTCCTTCTACAAACTAATATTACCTTAATTTTTTAGAGATTAAAGGTGTGTATTAAGGGTTTGTCTCTATTCCAGCCTAATCACATTTTAGATGTGTTCCCTTGCCAGAGCAATGACATTGCTGGATGAAAATTCCTCTATAGAAGAGAATTCTACTTACTCCATATCTTCAATATCATGCGTTGTCACTAGTTTTGTTGATCTTAGGCATTTTGGACCTGTGCAGAATGAAATCTCAAACTAGTCTTAATTTGTATTTTCCAAATGGCTAAGAGTGTTTAATATTTCTTTAAGTGTTTCTCAGACATTTAAATTTCTTCTTTAGGGAATTTTTTGTTCTCTATCCCATTTTTTAAATGACATAATTTATTTTATGGAAGTATTTAAAATTAAAATATTATTATCATAATAAAGACAAAAATATTATAAGGATGATTAAAGTTCAGTTTTAAAGAGAGGAAGGAAATTAAGGCAAAGCAAGTCCAGGTAAAGCCATTCATCCCCTTTGGTGAAAAAGCTACCCATATCTACTGTCTTACTGCTGATGTGTTCCAAGATTGTTGACTTCTCTACTCTCTTTATTTTCTGGTAGCAAAATCCACCACTAGCTCCTATCTTGGTAAGCTTGCCATCAAGACTGTTTCCATTCAGATCGAGAAAAGGAGGGAACGTTCAACCAAAACATAGATTAACCTAAAGCAAATTAAATTGTTCACATTAAAGGTCTGATTGAGAGAGTGGGCGTCTTATGCTTGCATGGGGGTAGGACTAGTATACATCCTGCTCTTTTCACTTAACTTTTACAGCTGAGACTGAATATCAGAAACTCTCGACCAGGAGACGTCAAATTGATTTACTGGAGCCTTGCATTTCTTCAAGATATATAGGATACCTTACTTTTCAGGACACGGAATGAGTAGGACATTTCCCCTTCCATTCATATCCATGGCTCTTTGATCCACAGAATGAATTTATTTATTAGAGTCATCTGGAGGGTCATACTGAACAATCTAGTCCACTTCAGGGATGTTCAGCCCTCTGCCTGCCACATCTGTGCACAACAGTATTCCTGAATTTTCATGGCAGAAATGCTTATTTTGGTTTTACCTTCCAGGGATGGCCAAGACAGTAAGTCAATAAACATCAGTAGCTTATAGTGATTCTGCATATACAATGCACAATGATCAGAAAACTGTAACTTTCTTCTGCTTCTTATTAAGGGATCTGAAAAGTAGAAGGATCAACACAGAGGGGCAAACAACATATGGCTATTTAAGCCTATCTACCATGGCAACCTCTTCATTTTCATCAACACTCAAGTAGTGAGTCCTAAGGACAATCTAGGCAGCTCACTGTCTTTTAACTTCTTCACACTGTCTTATGCTTTCTCATGAGCCTAAGTGCTTTCTTCAGATTTTGCTCTCTTTTGTTGGTATCCGGTCCAGCATCATTTGCCAGTTTTGTTTCCTTCTGCTTTTCGTGGTTTTGGTTCTGAATTGGAGGATGGAGTTACTGCTGTTTCTCTGTTGGACAAAGTGGTAGGCATCTGGGGTAATCTTTTAATCCCTAAACCATTCTGTGAATGTGGACACAGCAGAAGCACAGAGTAGAAACATGTCTGAAAAGACAGTTGACATACCCCATCTTTTAGTGGAGCTATTCATTTTCTTGATATTTCATTTATTTAGTTCTTTATAATATTTTGGGTATTAACCTTCTATGAGATGTATAGTTGGTAAAACCTTTTCTTATTCTGTAGGCTGTTGCTTGCTGCTTTGTCTAAATGATGATGTCCTTTGCCACGCAAAAGTTTCTCAGTTGCATGAGGTCACATTTTTAAATTGTTGATATAGTACCTGTGCTAATGTTGTTCTGTTATGATAGTCTTTTCCTTTACCAATCAGTTCAAGGCTATTCCTCATTTTCTCTTCAATCAGGTTCAATGTATCTGGTTTTATGTGAAAGTCTTGGAGAAAATTGGAGTTGAGTTTTGTGCAGAGTTAGAACTATACATTTATTTGGATTCTTGTATTTTTGTACTGATACCATAATGTTTATACTACTATAGCTTTGTAGTACAGCTTGAAATTGAGGGCAGTGTTACCTCCAGCAGTTCATTTAGTTATTGATTTTTATTGGATATTTTCTTTATTTACATTTCAAATGTTATCCTATTTCCCAGTTTCCTCACCTACTAGAAAACCCCTATCTCATCCCCCCTGCTTCTATGAGGGTGTTTCTCCACCCACCCACCCATTCCCACCTTCACACCCTCAAATTCCCCTACACTGGGGCATCTATCATGCCTTCATAAGACTGAGGACCTCTCCTCTCATTGGTGCCTGACAAGGTCATACTCTGCTATATATGCAGCTGGAGCCATGTGTACTCCTTGGGTGGTAGCTTAGTTCCTGGGATCTCTGGTGTGGCTGGTTGGTTGATATTCTTGTTCTTGATTGTTTTAGCTGTACTGTATTATTTTTGCTTTTGTTTTTCCATATTAAGCTGAAGATTGTCTCTTTAAGGTATGTGAAGAACTGTGTTGTAATTTTAATGGGAGATTTCATTGAATCTGTACATTGCCTTGGTAAGATGGTCATTTATATTATGTAAATTCTACTTATCATGACCATGGGAGATCTTTTAATATTCTGTTATCTTTATCAATTTATTTTTTCAGCAGCTTGTAATTTTTCATCACACAAAGCTTTCACCTGATTATGAAAGGTGTTTGCTTTTGTTGTGGTCTGAGAATCACTATACAATCCACTCAGACACTGATCTCAGCTTAACAGGGCTGATTCCTCCATGTTCTGCTTAATTAAACCTTTAATAATGATGGCAATGAGATAAGAAAGAGTATGGAAGAAGGTATACTATAGAACTGGGGGTTGAGAAGGGGTTGGACTTGGAGGAATGAACAAAGCAGTTAAGAATGCAGTGACCCTGCTTTCTTCCCTAAACAGAGTAACCCATGAATTCTCAGTGAGTGCCTGATGGAACTGGGCTCTAGAATATAGCAGTGAGTAGGAGAAGGCAGGGTAGGAAGGAATGTCTGTAGAATTCACTGGAGATAAGGGTAAGATGGATTGGAAGCTGCAACAGGAGTTCTAATACAGAGCTAAGGATGAGACCTGGGGTTGGATTTGGAGGAGCAGAAGGAGAGGTAAAGATCTGAAGCTACAATATCTGCTTCCAAGGCAGTAGAGGCCTGTTGGTCCCCATGGTTTTCAAGCTTAGGGTTTGGGATAAAGCAGGGAGGTGAGAGGTGGGGGAAGTAAGGTGGGGAAGGTCTCTTTTATCCACTGAAGATGGGCATAGCAGGTGTTCTTCTGTAAAGCTGGGGGTGAGACTGTGAGATTTCAAATCCGTTAACAGTCATCTGGTTGTATTTTTCACAGCTACTGGAATTGGAATTTTTTTAAGCAGAAGCATCAGACCTTTCAAGTGAATGGCTGACAGATCCTGAAGTCACATTCTGTCGAGGGTTGAAGGGAGGCACACTTTTTATGCTAAACTTCACAGATATTGGTGAAGGAAATTTCATGAGCTTAAAGTACATCACTTCAGTAAAGCCAGAAGAAATTGGAGAAACCTATATTCATTAAAGTATTATTTTATTTTTGAATATAACAAAAGTTAATATCGTATACTTTAAGCAGTTCAATTGTACTTTTGGCCCAAGGTCATGATATAACAGTTCAGACTTACTTTGGAAAGATGTCAAAACACATTTCAGCTTTTTATTTTTTTAATTAAAAATGACAAGTGAAAATGTGAGTGCAGCTTTCCAAACCTTATTCTACTGAGCACAAAGCACACGGAAAGCTGCATAAATGTGAAATTAACTTTTTGCTGTTTAGAAAAAAAAAAGAATTTGGATTTGAAAGCAACTGAGCTAAAATAAAAACATGCATAATTTACACTACAGATGGGTCTACACTCTGCATTAAATGATACCTACTGATTTCAATGAGAAAGAAAACACAGTGACAAGTAGCATTAAGAAGGTGGCAGAAGTAATCAAACACATGGCATTTTAAAGACAAGGCATAATGAAGTTCCCATCACAATCTTTCTTTTCCATGACTCACTCACCAAATAACTATCTCACAAGCATCCTCAGAGGTTCCAGTGCCATTGTCAATAATGCATGCAGAACATCTTCAGATATAAAGGCAAGAAGAAGTTACCCAACTCATAAATTCCAAAACTCAAACTCATTGTACTATAGGGCTTAAAACAAGATAAGGGAGTGTGAATATGTGCTGTGTACAGATCAGGATCCGGTTTAGTTGAAGGATAAAATTTATTTCTTAATGAGGCAGAGATTCTTAAATTTTATAAGCCAGCATCACATTAACAGACTCATGTATGTGAACAAAGTCCTTGCCATTTAAGCCATTTCTATTAGGTAACAGAAAGATGGAAGGTCTTGTCATTCAGAATATTGTATTTCCATTGGTAGCCGACAATATGCATGCTGAACAAATCAGCATTGTGACAACACTCTCACACAGACCTTAACTTCAGATTCAAAGGAAATTGATCAGGAAATGAAGTACAGTTGGCTTTACAAATTTGATTCTTATAACTGCAGAAAATCAGAATACTATATGATTATATAAAAATAAATTGTTGAAAAATTTGTAAATTTACAATTAGCATCGAATTATATTATTGTACTTAAAAGATTAAACATTTGAATATGTTCATAGCTAGCAATTTAACACATTTAGCCTTGACCTTCTTTTGGTTTTTGTCTTTATTATTTTTCCCAATTTTTATTATTTATTTGAGAACTTTGTTTAATGGATTTTTATTGTATCCTTTCCCCCCAACTCCTGATTTCTTAAGTACCCAACTGTATACTCTCTTAAACAAGCACACAAATAAAAAAATATAAAGTACACTTTAGTTTGTGCTGCTCATTTACTCTTAGATGTGTTTATTTCACCAGAGTGATCAACTCACCAGAAAACCACATACTTTCTAATTTCCTTAGCTGTATGGGCATCCTAATAGAACACATATATTTGAAAAATAAAGGTTAACATGAAGAGTAAGAGAAAAATAATTTTATTTGTCTTCTAAATTCTGGTTTACCTCATTCAGAATTATTGTTTCCAGCCCTATATATTTATGTGAAAAATCCATATCTTCATTTTTTTCTCATAGATAAATAACTTTTCATTGTATAAATCTATCACTGACCCAAACTTTGATTCCTTTGAACTAATCCTAGCCTAAAACTTGCAAAGTCTACCCTGTACAAAGACAAAAAAATTCTATTGTTCTCTTTGTGCTATCATCAGAGCCTCTGAGAAGATGATTGTTTGGCTCAACTCTGATTCTGCCACATTTTCCTTATCCAGCTATCAGTTGATATACAAGCTTCAACTATTGTTTGGTCAGGAACATCAACATAAGACCTAGTGCCCTGAATGTGGTAGTGGAGCAGTAGGAAATAGGCTCGGATTCAGTAGCACAGGAACAGATTCTCTGAGACGGACACCTACAGAACAGTTATTAAAAGAGACTAAAACTTGGAACCTCATATCACTAAAATGTGTCTGTATAGCAAACTATACCATCATCAGAATGATATATATGAAAATACAACCTATATATTGGGGAAAATATCTACCAGCTATCCCTCTTTCAGAGGGTGAATAACTATGATATGTAAAGTACTCAAAAATAAAACTTTAAGAAAACAATCACCCACTTAAAAATAGGGCATGGATTTAAACAGAGTGTTCTCAAAACTTGTAACACAAATGCTGAAAAAATGTTCAGCATCACAGGTTATCTGAAAAATTAAAATTAAAACTAATTCAAAATTTAATCTTACTGTAATCATAATTGCTAAGATAAAAATGATGCTAAATGGTGACCTAATATAGGGGAATGTTGGTTACTGACTTATTCCTCAAGGATTTCTCAGGTTGCTCCTTTGCATAACTCAGAGCTACTTTTAAGAAGTGGCACTGTAGTGGCTATTCCTGATTGTCAGCTTGACTATATCTGGAGTGAACTACAACCCAGAATTAGAAGGCTCACCTGTGATCTAGAATTTGAGACTGGAAGACACAAGTTTTAGGTGTGGTGGTAAGCACACATTTAATCTGGGCCGCACCTGCTGCTGGAGACCTACATAAGGACCCTGGAAGAAGGAAGATTCAATCTTCTTCGACTGCGAACCTTGTGGGACTAAGTGACTGCTAGATCCTCAGGCTTTCATTCACAGCTACTGCTGACCATTGTTGGGGTGTTTGTCTATAGATTATAAGTCAACAACAAATTCTCTTATTATGTAGAGACTACCTATAAGTTCCGTGACTCTAGAGAACCCTGACTAATACATGCACCAAACATAATGGGCTAACCCTCTCCACCAGTACTTAACAAAAACTAATATTTTATATGTTTTCCAAATCCAATCTTACCTAGACATTTTTTCAACTGATGTTCCCTCTTTTTAAATTGCTCATATAAAGTTGACAAAACATAATCAACACAACCAATCAGGTAAACAAAATTCAGAAGGTAAGTAGACAATAACTACATATGTAAAACATATACTTTCAAATTCAAAGCTTTAGCTTGCAAATACTTGAAAACCGTGGTTTTATGGATAGTTCAGCTGTAACAAAATTTATATTTGCTTATATTAAAAAGTTGCTTGTTTCAAGTTCTTGCCTTATATGCTAACCCATATGCAATGTTAATGCAGCGTGAGCAGCATAGATCTGAATTCTTTGATGTATCACTGTCTCATTAACTTGTCTGCCCATAACCTCAGTTTTAGACCCATTTTACTTATAAACCTTATAAGAGAAAAATACCTATTAAGTCAACAAAGGAACAAACAAATAAAAATAGAAAACCTCCCTTCAAGTTGTCAATCTAGGGAGTTCAAGAGTTCAAGATATTTCCAAAGCTATATAGGCTACTGCCATTGCCTTTGTTTACCTCCCAGAACTTGAGGGTAAGGTCTTATTGCTGAAGACACAATGCACTTCTCACAAAGGAAGAGAAATCTTGGAGAACTCAAGCTGGAACTGACCTGGAAACCTCCTCCCTGAGGACTGGGTCACATGTTCTTAGACACTGCTATGCAATAGTCTAAGGGAGAAAAGTATATATATATATATATAATCAACCTGTAATGTATATAAACCACAAAGATGACTGGCTCAGTGCTATTGAAACAGTGATATTTATCTATTGTTTGAAATCAACATATGTCTAATTGGACTTAAGGATTAATCACTAGGAGAAATGAAATACCTAGCTCTATAAACCTCATGAATAATCCAGTTTGAGAGTCAAAGACCTTACAGATGAACCAACAGATGCCATTTTCCTAAAGCAAAGTATTGAGTAATGTCTAATTATATTCCTAATTCATAAGCTTGAGGAAACTCATGGAAGTACAAGGAAAAACCCTGGAAAATCCAGTGACCAAGTATGTCTACCACAAGATAGTATCTTCTAGGCATATAGGGACAGTGTAACCATGAAATCTCAAAAATAATTCATAATGACAACACCAGTTGATATGCCAATCAGGATGAGGAAAGAATTTCACATGGTCATGGTGCTATGCCTAGTTAAAGAGGTATCAGTTATTAATTGTTGCTGAGAAAGGATGAATCAGTTTTCTTATGGGATGAGCCCACTTATAAACCCAATTCCAAGTGGCCATTCCTAAGCACATGCACATATAAGAAAAACTAAATATTCTCAGTAGGTCTTTTGTGTGTTAGTGCACAAAAATAATAATTAAAGAAGAGACCATGAATTTGAGAGGCAATGGAGAATATGGGAAAACTTGGAAGGAGGAAAATGATCTAAATATAGTAGGTATATATGAAAATTTCAGAAAATTTGAAAATTACATAAAATCCCCAAATACCAACTTCCTATTGATATCTTTGTGTTCAGGTTAAAATTATATTTAGAGTAAAACTTATTTTCTCCTTTAATAGTAGATGGTCTTTCAAGGCAGAATAATGACAGTTCTTCATTAGCAAAACATTGAAACACAACCTTGGAAATAGTCCCTATAAGTTAAAATCAAGACGGACACCTTTTATTTTGTTGTATTTTTTAAAATGGTGCATTTTTGGCATAATAAACTTCATGCAAAGGTTAGCAAAACAGAACAAATGAAAACACTTACTCTTTGTCTTCAGGTAGCTCTGATTATGTCTAGTAACTTTTAAATGGGTAATTTATGTTAAGAAAAGAGAATAATTAATGTCACCAATAAGGCTTTTTTCTCAGAGACATTTCCAAATAAAATGGTTCCTACTCTTCTTGCCTTTGTAGTCAAGAACACATATGTGTGATTGTAAAGTTCAGGTTAGCAAGGCCACATGGAGGTGTGTGTGTGTGTGAAATTGCACAAAATGTAATTTTCCACATACTTTGATCCTTTTCTCTATAAGTTAAACCAATTCAATATTATAAAATACCACTTTATATTTATTGTTTGTTTTAAGAACAAGTATACTCTCAAGGAGAAAAAATTTAGGAATATTAACTTTAGTTTCTCTTACATAAGCTTCCCTTGAATTGTCCATGAAATTGTGCTTTGAATAATTAATGCTTGTGCTAAACCTCTTAGAATTTCCTTTAGCATAGTCAGTTTCCCATGACCCAATCAATGACCCCACATCCATGTGCATGGATTGGACTCATGGTGTTATTAATAGCAAAACAAAGAGAAGATAGGAAGTTAGGATTGAGAAAAGGAGTTGACACTAAGAGGAGTTAGATGGAGGAAGTGCTGGATAAATGAGAACAAGATCAATGTTTAGACATTGTATAAACATATTATATTTTTAATGAACAAAATAAAGCTTCTGAGTCAAATAAAAATAAATAGAAAAAAGATTACTCCAAAAGAACTATACCTATCAAATTAATGCATTCATTAAAGAGTAATTTTAATTTTTTATACATGCATAATATATCTTACAGTTTATTTAGTATACTGAAATAATTAAACTGTCATATTAAGATATTTTCACGACAATGGATTTCATCAAATATATATGAGTTATGAATGAAAGACTAGAAACCATGTTATTTTTAGCATTCTATAAGAATCTAATTATTTCCCGTAGTCAGAAATAACATGCAATTTCTACACCTGGAAATTTAGTAGATTGTTATTTACTCAGTTTGACTCTGAATATGAAGTAAATGTTCCATATCTGGATCTATCATTACTTTTTCTCTGTCTCTAAGTTAAAAGTGGCATTTTTTCAGCCTGCTGTTTGGTTTGACAATAACATTCTTTCTTCTTCTCTGGGGAAAGACTTGATTGAAGGATAAGGATCAAGTTGGGGAAGTGTGTTTTCCAATTGCTTTGACAATGACATTGGCTGACTACCCATAAGGGAGATGTCAGAAACTTTTTTAGGTCCTCCACAATTTCATATTTGCCTGAAAAAAAGCAACATAAAACTTAAAGCATTTATAGGAGCAACATTCAATCTGCCTTGGAGAAAGAAGTAACCCTAGTCTGGCAACAGTCCTCCTTTTAGAGTTGGCATTCTCCTAGTATAGTACTTAAATCCACTCTGAAAGCCACCCAGAAAGCTTGTTGTTTGGGGAAAGAGAGAATATTTTTTAATAATTTAACATGTGGTTACCTTATGAAAAACTGCATTGAGACTTGTGAATTTTAAGTCTTTAGAAATAGAACATTAACAATTGCAGACACCATGTTTCATATCGCTTTATGAAATATAGAGTTTATATTTGGTATTCATAATGTTTATCCTCTGGTCAACTGTCATGGAATTACAAAAGAACAAAGCCAGTTTGACAAAATACAGAAAAAAAGTAGTCTATTAGGAATGACATAATTTTCTGATAGCTCATTTGATTTAAAGTCCTTAATTCTAGCTAACCAATTAATAAGGGGGCTGAAAATACACAAAGGACAATGCTGGTTTCTCAACAACTGTAGTTAGGAAACAGGAGCTTCATGTTGCAAAATAATTGAATACCTATTCTAACCTATATATAAAACACACTTAACAGCAGACAAAATACTTTAATCATAAAACCAAAATTGATAAAATTCCTTTAAAAATATATGTAGGAAAAATTTCTGCCTGAAAAAGGCTTTGATGTACACCACTAAAATAAATGAAAATTAAGATGTGGAAATGCATTAAATGAAAATAAAATTCTGTACAGCAAAGGACAGAAGTCAACTAACTTTTTGATTGACTGAAAAAGTAATGGTAAAATAAAGAATCAAAGGGACAGGTAACATGGCTTGGGCTGTCATGAAGCAAGACTTAAGTTCAATCCAATATGTAGGAAGGAAAAATCAATTTTTATTAATTGTGCCCTCTCTGACCTGCACATATTTTCTGTGGGGTGCATGGATGTACACCACACATTCACACACAAACACACACATACGTACACTCATTCATGTGCACACACGTGCATATATACACATGAATGAAAAATATCAACAATATGTTTATTAAAGTTTTTTTCAAACTATTTTTAACTAACTAAAAAAAAAAAAAAAGCACCCAAAAGCCAACAACTTAAATTAAACATGGATTAAGAATTAGGATATATGTTTTTTGGAGAAAATATAGATAACTACCAATATCTTAAAAAGTTTCCAAGCCACTAATCATCATAAAAATGCAATGCAAATGTACCATGAAATAGGACCTACACATCTCAAGATATCTACTTTCATTTTAAAAAATGTAATTTAGAATAGAAATGGAGAATTTGAAACCCTTGATTATTGTTGTGTATACTTACACAGCAACTAGGAGAGGTGTACACAATCCTTCAAAATATGAAAATGAAGTAGAATTATATTCTGATCTAGTGACCTAACTTTTTGATCTTTGTCCGAAAGAATTGAAATTAGAATGTTGACAATATCCTTATGCTCCTGTGATAAATACAACATTCCTCATATTACCCAAGATAATCACAGAAGCTAAGTGTTTATTGTCAGATGGATAAAGGAAATGTTATTTTAGGTATCTGTGGTAGTTTGTGGTTCCATTTACCTACTTGTATTTTTTTCTTTGAAATAAGATGTCATAATTTGAATAGGTTTTTTTATTAAATCTGTAGATTAGTTTTAGTAGCATAGCCACTTTTACTGTATTAATTCTGCTAATACCAAGAGCACAGTTTGTGAATATGAAGGCTACTGTTTAAAATTTGTAATTGTAATTTGTAATTGTAATTGTAATTTTACCACGATTTTTGATATGGGAATTTTGTAGCAGATTCTAAAGAATTTTTAAAAAGTATTGAAAATGGATTATTCTCTAATCCAGTACATCCCAACCAGTCTTCCCACCTTTCACTACTTCCAGTTGTTCCCCACCCCTTCATTCCCCAAGATCGACTCCCCCTCCTTTTCTCTTCAGAACAGAGCAGTCTTCCAAGAGACAACAACCATACATAATAAAAGAAAATATAATAAGACAAGACAAAAACCCTCACAGTAAGTCTAAACAAAGCAACACACCATGAGGAAAAGAGTCCTAACACCAAGCAAAGGGTCAAAACCACACCCACACCCAGTTAGGAGCCACAGTCCTCTGAACACACACACAAAAAGCTAGCAGCCATAACACAATATGCTAAGGACTTTGTCCAGTCCTCTGTAGCTGCTGTGCTTGCAGTATCAATCTCTGTGAGCCTATATGAGCCATTCTTAGTTGATTCAGTGGCCCATGTTCTCCTGGAGTCCTCCATCCCCACAGTTTCTCTTGTTCCTCTTTTATAACATTCCCCAAATTCCAAGAGGAGGGTCCTGATGAATACCTTCAATTTAGACTCTTTCCATACAATCTGAATATGTGCCTCTGCAACCACTCCCATCTGCTGCTGGAGAAGTCGTCTCTCATGACAACCTAACAATACACCAATCTGTGAGTATAATAGAGCATCATTAGGAATCATTTCATTGATATTTTTTATTTGTTTGTTTTTAGAACAGTTATGTTTGGTACTATCCTAGGGCTCTTGGCTATTGAGGCTTAGATTCTTGGCCATCCAAGCACTGTTGGGCATGTACTCCCTCTTGTGGGGTGGGACTCAAGCTAAGCCAGACATTGGTTGTCCACTTATACCAATGCTGTATCACCATAGCCTCACCATATTTGCAGGCAGTAAGGATTGTAGATCAAAGGTTTTGTAACTGGGTTGTATCCATATTTCTCTTTTTGTAGCCTGCGGAGTACTTTTCTGCTCCAACATAGGCTAGAACTCAAACTAGACTAGAACAAAGGCATGAATGCTCCACATAGGCACTGACTTTACTTCTCAATGTTCAATGAGCAATGTGGATATTGTTGTTTGCAATTCACCTTCTGCTAGAAGCAGAAGTTGCTAGAGCAACTCTTTCTTCTAGCATTAGCCTGGTATATTTGGGGATCTCCATGAGAACCTGTCAGCTACATTTAAATGGAAAGCAACCGAGTCCCACCACCAGGAGCCTTGCCTGGTTACAACAGTTCAGATTCCATATAACCTATCACTAAGAATCCTTGCTAAGATCACCTTTATAGATTTCAAAAAGTTTCCACTGCACTAGATTTCCACACTATTCCACCCAAATAACCACCAATTCCAGCCATTGCTCTCCACAATCTCTCAATCCATTCCATATCCCCCTAGTCTGATCCTGCTGACTCTCTTTCCCACCTACCACTACTTCCTCCACAAAATCTATTCTATTTCCCCATTCCCAGTAGTAAATCTATCCTGAGAGTTTTCTCCTCTTTGTCTAACCTTTTGGGTTCTATGTGCTGTAAGTTGATTGTTTACTTGTAAGTCAATATCCACTTATAAGTGGATACATACAATATTTTTATTTCTGGGTTTGGGATGATTGTTTTTTTAAATTTCTATCCATTGGATTTCAAATATCTGGATGTCAATTTTAACAACTGAATAATACTCCATTGTATAAATGTACCATATTTTGTTTATCCATTCTTCTGTTGAGGGACATTTAGGTAATTTCCAAATGCTGGCCATTATGAATGAAGCTGAAATAATCATAGTTAAGCAAGTGTCATATGATAGGATGAAGTGTGCTTTGAGAATATCCCCAAGAATGGTATAGCAGAACTACCATATTGATTACCACAGTGGATCCCATTGCAAGGAAGAGTGCATTCCTTGCTCCAATTTCTTGTCAGCCTGAGATGTCCCTTTTGTTACTGATCTTAGACATTCTGCTAAGTGTAAGATGGAATCTCACCAAAGTTTCATTTCTATTCTCCTGATGGCTATAGATGCTGTACATTTCTTTAAGTGTACCAATCATTTGAGATTCCTCTCCTGAGAATATTATGTTTAGATCTGGTACTCTATTTTTTCACTGGACTGTTTGTGGGTTTTTTGGTATTTAGTCTCTTGAGTTCATTATACAGTTTGGATATCAGTCCTCTGGCAGACAGAATTCACCAATGAATTTATCACTCAGGATTTCATTGCTTATAAGGGGCCTGTTTAAGACCAGCTTGTCATGATCTGCCTTAATTTGTTTTGGTTTTGAAATAAATTTATTCTCCATCTGTTTCAGAAAATAACTTTGCTACATACAGAATTCTTGCTTCATAGGAAAAAATTTCATCCCATGTTCTTTTGGCTTTCATGTTTGTTGATGAGAATTCTGGGCTAATTATTCTATTTCAGCCTTTGTATATAGTTTACATGATTTCATACTGCTTTTAGAACTTTATTTTGCTGTTTTTATCTGACATCTTGTCTATGATGTGTCAGGGATAATTTCTTCTCTGGTCATATCTATTTGGATTCCTCATACATCTTGTGTTTTAGTGGCTTCCTGTATATAGGTATTCTATAATACTTTGATCAAAGAGTCTACTTTATACATATTTATATATAAAATTATATATATATAATTTATATAATATATAAATTTATATAATTATTATTTTTACCTTTGACCTCTCTTGTACACCATTAATTTGCAGGTTTGGTCTTTCAAACATGCAGGAGATTTCTTGAAATAAAGCTTATATTATTTATTTTTTCCATGTATATCCCTGTATTATTGCCTACACATATTTCTCTATCCAAGAATTTGGAAATATTTTTCACTTCTTCTTCTTGATCTTATATGTTACTGAACTTTTAAAAATGTGTTTATTTTATTGACCATTTCCTCATTTTAAGTATTTATGTTCTGTTATTTTTCAATGTTTCAGCTTACCTGTTGATTGTTTTCTTCCATATTTTGGACTTTTGGCTAAAGTTTACAGTTTCGTTCATCTCATAGAATATTCTGGGAAAATGTCCTTAATTAAGACATCTGCTCATTTGTATCTACTATGTAGTTGTTAATTATTTTCAAAATACACTGTGGTTGTCTGAAGAGGACTTTCCACCATATACTCATGTATTTAAATGTGTGGCCATAGGAAGTGACATTATTAAGAGAGGTGGTCTTGTTTGAGTAGGTGTGGCTTCATTCATTGAAGAAAGTGTGTTACTGTGAGCATGGGCTTTGTGGTCTCAAATACTCAAGCTAGTCCTAGTGTCAGTTTCACTTTTGTTGCCTCTAAATAAAGATGTAGAACTCTCAGCTCCTACTCTAGCACCATGCTGGCAATGTTCCCACCTGATGATGATGGATTCAACCTCTGAAACTTTAAGCTAGCCCGAATTAAATGTTTTTCTTTATAAGAGTTGTTTTGGTCATGGTGTCTCTTTACAGGAAAAGAAAACCTAACTAAGATAGAAGTTGATACCAGAAGTGGAATATTGCTGTGACAGGCCTGACTATGCTTTTGTTTGAGAAAAAAGGACTTTGAATCTTAGATGCGAAAAGCAGTTGAAGGATATGGTCCCCAGCTATCCCTTGTTTCCTGTGTCCTGATAGCTCTGCAAGAGTCCCTCTTGGTCCAGTAAATTTGAAAAGAAGTGATGGTTTTGCCTGTGCTAGAAGGTGTGTCAGCACTCCTGCCAGCTCTCTCCTGGCACTATTTGAGTATGGAGCCCTGTGTCACAGGATCTGCTCCCCAGGCAATGATATAAACCAGAAGCCCACTCCTCAGTCCCTGTGTCCTGGGTATTCCAGGTGGATTCCTCTGAGCAGACAGGCTTGCCCACACTCCTGGGAGGCTATCTTTCTCCCAGCACTATTTGGCTATAGAGTCTTGGTGGCCCAGGCAGTGGTCTCCCTCTACAGATGGAAACCTGGAGGCTCCTTCCTCCCAGCTGTTTCTCAGTCCCTGTGTCCTAAGGATTCCGGGCAAGTTCCGCTGAGCAGTGTTAGTCCTCTTACCTCCTCTCACAGGCTTTTTTACACTCCTGGGAGGCTTTCTCCCAGTGCTATTTGGCTATGGAGCCCTGGTGACCCAGGCAGAAGTCTCCTGCCACAGATGGAAACCAGAAGGCTCCTTCCTCTCGGCTGTTCCCCACACACTTATGCTCACTTGATCTTTGACAAAAGATCTAAAACCATCCAGTAGAAAAAAGACAGCATTTTCAACAAATGGTGCTAGTTTAACTGGAGGTCTAAATGTAGAAGAATGAGAATTGATCCATTCCTATCTCCCTGTACAAAGCTCAAGCCCAAGTGGATCAAGGACCTCCACATAAAACCAGATACACTGAATCGAATAGAAGAGAAAGTGGGGAAAAGTCTAGAACACATGGGCAGAGGGGAAAAGTCCCTGAAAAGACCACCAGTGGCTTATGCTCTAAGATCAAGAATCGACAAATGAGAACTCATGAAATTACAAAGCTTCTGTAAGGCAAAGAACACTGTAAATAGGACAAAACAGCAACCAACAGATTGGTTAAAGGTCTTTACCAACCCTACATCCTATAGAGAGCTAATATCCAATATATACAAAAAACTCAAGAAATTAGACTCCAGAGATCCAAATAACCCTATCAAAAAATGGGGAACAGAGTTAAACAGAGAATTCTCAACTTGGGACACTCGAATGGCTGAGAAGCACCTAAAGAAATGTTCAACATCCTTAGTCATTAGGGAAATGCAAATCAAAACAGCCCTGAGATTCCACCTCACACCAGTCAGAATGGCTAAGATCAAAAACTCAGGTAATAGCAGATGTTGGCAAGGATGTGGAGAAAGAGGAACACTCCTCCATTGCTGGTGGGAATGCAAGCTGATACAACCTCTCTGGAAATCAGTTTAGCAGACCCTTAGAAAAATGAACATAATACTACATGAGGACCCAGCTATTGCACTCCTGGGCATATATCTAAAAGATGATCCAACATGTAATAAAGATACATCCTCTACTATGTTCATAGCAGCCATATTTATAATAGCCAGAAACTGGAAACAACCCAGATGTCCCTCAACAGAGGAAAGGATACAGAAAATGTGGTACATTTACACAATGGAATATTACTCAGCTATTAAAAACAACGACTGCATGAAATTCGCAGGCAAATGGATGGAACTTGAAAATATCATCCTGAGTGAGGTAACTCAGTCACAAAAGAATGAACAAGGCATGTACTCACTGATAAGTGGTTATTAGCCCAAAAGTTCAGAATACCCAAGAGCCAGTTCACAGCTACTATTGGGCTGAGCTAGAGGTCCCAGATGGAGGAGTTAGAGAAGGGACTGAAAGAGCTAAGGGAGTTGGCAGCCTCATGAAGGGAGCAACAGTGTCCACTGGGCTGACTTCCCAATGCTCCTGGAGACTGGATCACCAACCAAAGGATACACATGGAGGGACCCATGGTGCTGGCCACATATGTGGCACAAGAAGGTCTTATTAGCCATCAGGGGGAGGAGAGGCCCTTGGGCCTGAGGGTGTTAGATGCTCCAGTATAGGAGAATGCCAAAGAGGAAAGACAAGAGTGGATTGGTAGGTGGGTGGGGCAATACCCCCATAGAGGCAGGGGGAGGGAGGAGGGAATAAGGAGGTTCTAAAGGGGAGATCTGGAAAGGGGGAAACATTTGAAATGTATATAAAGTATTAAAAAAAAAAATTGAAAAGCAGTTGATATTAGCCCTCTATCTGATGTACGGTTGGTAAACATCTTTTCTCATTCTGTAGGTTGCTGTTTTGTCCTATTGACGGTGTACTTTGCCTTACCAAAGCTTTTCAATTTTACGAGATCCTATTTGTCAATAGTTGATCTTAGAGCCTAAGCCATTGGTGTTATATTCTGGAAGTTTTCTCCTGTGTTGATGTGTTCAAGGCCCTTTCCCAATTTCTCTTCTAAGAGATTCAGTGTATCTGGTTTTATGTGGAGGTCTTTTATCTACTTGGACTTGACCTTTGTACCAGGAGATGAGAATGAGTCAATTTGCATTTTTCTACATGTAGACCGCTGGTTGAATCAGCACCATTTGTTAAATATGCTGTCTTTTTCCACTGGATAGTTTTAGCTTCTTTGTCAAAAATCATGTGGCCATAGGTGTAGGTTCATTTCTGGGTCTTCAATTATATGCTAATGGAACAAACAAGTAGAGGCACTTGTGATTGAACTTTGGGGTTTTGGCTTAAGAGAGTTCTGAGGTCAAAAATTTTAGTGTATGACTTAGTGACTGTTTTGTGATATCTTGGCCAAGATCATGGTTGATTTTTGCCCTTGTGCACAGTTTGCCTGAGGGTAAATGAATAGTTTTGGATTAATGTAATTGGAAGACAGAATCTCCAAACAACCCAGTATTGACTCTGTTGTGTAGTTATTCGTGGTCATTGTTATGCAAAACTATAAAGAAAAGTAGCAAGTTAAGCAAGGAAATACATCAAATGTACAATTAGAGAAGAAATAAGACACCAGGAAGTAGATGGGAGTTAAATTGGGTGTTCAAGAGATAAGCAGATTAAAGGAAAACCTTATATTACATGAAATAAAGAGAGTAGTGACCTCAGACCCTTCCAGCTAAGCTTCAAACTTGTGAAAAAGAATGATACAACAACTTAGGTCCAGAGATGCTGGTACACACTTTTAATCTCAACACTCAGGAAACAGACTGGTGAATCTCTGAGTTCAAGGCTCTCATGATCAACAGGGCAATTTCCAGCACACTCTAGCTCAGGCAGTGAAGAAAACTACTGAAAACAAAAATCTGGTAAACATATAATTGAATAAGGGAGCAATAATTCAGTCTCAGCAAGAAGCAGAACTAGGTAGCTTGATCTACATGGTTCTGGCTTTAGATTCAAGGTTAGAAGAAAGCAGTTATGAAATCTAACTCCATAGCTAAAGAAAGATTCGGAAGCCAGGATTGGTTCAGGGGTGTCCCTGCATGGAGGTCTAAAGGGCCATTGCCTGAAGCTGTGAAGGTGAAGGTGAAACTTTGGTTGCCTTGCAGACCCTAGAGTGTTAGACAATATAGAGTCATGGCATAGCTGCCATAGAGAGCTGCTAAAATGCAGTGGAACAAACCAGGGGGGGGTGTTCAGTCAACAAAGCTGAGAGGGTAGGGACCTGAAAAGTGCTTTGACCATAGAAATGGAGACAGAGAGTTTGGAATTGTCCCAGGTGGTTTTGGTCTTGTTTGGTTATGTTCTCTTCCCTCCATTTTGAAATATTAATATATATCCTGTGCCTTCTTATATTAGAAGTATGTGTTCTATTTTTTTTTTTATTTTGATTTTATAGGGGATTACCATAAGAATATCAGAAGAGACTTTGTACTTTGAAATTTTAAACAGGGTTGATACTCTTATAAACGATGAGATTGTTTGAATTGCCAAGCCTGTGGGGGAACAGGAAGTGGAATGTGATGGTTTGAATAAAAATGCCCCAGTGTAGGGGAATGCTAGGGAGAGAAGACAGGAGGCTGGAGTGCATAGGTGGGAGGGGCAGCACCCTCATAGAGGCAGGGGGAGGGGGATGGGATACGGGATTTCCAAAGGGGAGACCTGGAAAGGCGAAACCTTGAAATGTAAATAAAAAACAAATAGAATGACCCCAAAGACAAATGTGTTTGAATGTTTGGCCCATAGAGTGTGGCATATTAAGTTGTGTGACCTTGTTGGAGTAAGTGTGTCACTGAGGGGACAGGCTTTGTGGTCTCCAATGCTCAAGTTAGTCCTATTTTCACATGTACTTCTCTTGTCTGCAGATCAAGATGTAGAACTTTCAAGCTTCTTCTCCAGCATTACGTCTGCCTACAAATGGCCATGTTTCCTGCTATGAGTTTCACACAATGATGATAACACAGTCAATCTCAGAACTGTAAGCCAGACCCAATGAAATGTTTTGTTTGTTTGTTTGTTTGTTTGTTTTTCCTAAGAGTTGCTGTGGTACTGGTGTCTCTTCATAGCTATAGAACCCCTAACAAAGAAGGGCACTGAATTCTTTCTCAGTCATTCAGCTATCTCATTAATTTCTAACTCAATTATAAGGGAGGTTTTCCACTGGGTGGGTGTCACATGTTGTGGTTATGCCATACTGTCCATGTTTCTATATCACATTTTTTCTGCTTCTGTTGGAGGGTATATATATATATATATATATATATATATATATATATATTACCATATGTACTAATTTTCTATTAATTTCCCCAAGTAGTTATAGGCATATAGGCAAGGTGGACTAGTGAAATTTAATATTAACTGCCAAATGCAGTTGCTAAGGTCATCTCATTGGGTAAATGCCAACATGACCAAGGGTTGCACACTGAGCACCAAATCTACCAGATGCAGTCACATCCTGGCTAAATTGTGAAATTGTTTGAACTAGCAAAGGGTAGGGTACTAAGCGTAGACTCACTGAAAACTGCCTACACTCTCTGTGCAGAGGTTAAATCCACAGGCCTGAAATACCCTCTGGGATTACAACAGAATTAATCTCCTTTCCTTCAATGAGACCTGTAAACTCGGATTTGAAAACCCCGTAACTATACTTTGCAGAGAGCCTACTAGAGCCAAATGCCTAGTCCTATAGTAGACTATGGGCATATTGGAGCTAAGATTCTCTCTTTACATTGATCTTTGACATTATTGAGACTGAAGGCCAATTTGCAGGGTAATCTGAGGTACCACTGGAAGCTAGGGTTTATCTTTGTGATTCTCTGTTCTTCTAGGAGCCCAGGGCCTGTTCACAAGGTATTCAGAGTACTGGGTGGTTTACCTTCATGGTTGTTTGACAAGACACATAGTGAGTATATATAAGTCCATTATTGTGTAAAATTTGACCTCAGAATAAGAGCTATCATTTTCATTTCCTTGGTAGGTATGGAGTGCAGAGTAGTAATTTAAAAAAAAAATAGTATGGGACTTCCTTATTAAATGCATTTGTGGTAAAAAGAAAATTACTTAAGATAGTGTTTAAAGGAAGATCTCATATTGGATGTGAGATATTTAAATATAAATCTTTGGTGAAAATAAAAAGCTAGTAATAAGGTGTGTAGGTCAAAAGCCAATTTGAACAATTGATGTGGATTTTCAGCTCAGGCTAAAACTGTAAATGGTTGTTACAGAGCCTAAAATTTATCTAGGCACACATAGCTGAGTAGTAATGCTCTACAAGCACATTATCTACAACAAAACTAGTGAGAATATATATAAAAGCCAAGAAGCTAGAACAAAAATTTTCATGACTGGAAATTTGCCAGGAGGAACAAAGATCATTGGTTTAAGAAAAAGCACACAGACCAGTGATAAAAAGAAGGTTGGGATATTGTGAAGTACTTTATGCTCATCTCCTAAGATGCCTAGCATCTGTAAAGCCAACACCCCGAGTTTATTGTGAACAACAGCTCCTTAACAGACTTAAAGCAGGGCTGCATCTCCTCTATCATTCATCTGTCTGTCTGTCTGTCTGTCTACCATCTACTTCTCTATGTATCTCTTCATCATCTACTGACTCTTTCCCATACAAAACATTCTACCTGACATTTCACCTTTGTACTCTTCCCAGCCACCCCTACCTCCCTTTTCTCCCAGATCTAGTCCTCCTGTTTCCTCTTGTGCTCTTCAGAAAAGAACATACATCTCACGGATATCAGCCAAACACTTCATAGAAAGTTACAATAAGACATGCTCCACTATGTTCATAGCAGCCTTATTTATAATAGTCAGAAGCTGGAAAGAACCCACATATACTTCTACAGAGGAATGGATACAGAAAATGTGGTACATGTACACAATAGTGTACTATTCAGCTATTAAAAATGATAAATTCATAAAATTCCTAGCCAAATAGATAGAACTAGAAAAATTTATCCTGAGTGAGGTAACCCAATCACAAAAGAACACACACGGTATTCACTTATTGAGAAGTGGATATTAGCCCAAAAGCTCCAAACACCCAAGATACAATTCATAGACCACATGAAGCTTAAGAAGAAGGAAGACAAAAGTGTGGGTACTTCGGTCCTTCTTAGAACATGGAGGAAAACACTCATGGGAGCAAATATGGAGACAAAATGTAGAGCAGAGACTGAATGAAAAACCATCCAGAATCTGTCCCACCAGGGGGTTCATCCCATAGACAGTCACCAAACCCCAACACTATTGTGGATGTCAAGAAATGCTTGCTGAAAGGAGCCTGATGTAGCTGTCTCCTGAGAGGTCCTGCCAGAGCCCTACAAATACAGAGGAGGATGTTTGAAGCCAATCATTGGTCTACTCACAGGGTCCCCAGTAGAGGAGTTAGAGAAAGGACTGAAGGAGCTGAAGGGGTTTGTAACTCCATAGGAAGAACAACAATACTAACCAGCCAGACTCCTCATAGCTCCCAGAGACTAAGCCACCAACCAAGGAGTATACATGGCTCCAGCTGTATATATAGCAGAGGATGGCCTTGTCAGGCTTCAATGGGAAGAGAGGTCTTTTGTCCTATGAAGGCTCAATAGATGCTCCAGTGTAGGGAATTGAGGGTGGGGAGGTGGGAATGGGTGGCTGGGTAGGTGGGGGAACACCTTCATAGAAGCAGGGGGAGGGAGGATGGGATAGGAGGTTTCTGGGAGCGAGAAAACCAGGAAAGGGGATACCATTTGAAATTTAAATAAAGGAAATATCCAATTTTTTTCTTTTTTAAAAAAGAAGTTTAATATGTAAAGAAACAAAAAAGACTAGGTACAAAGCCTCATATTAAAGTTGGGCAAGGCAGCCAAGTAGAAGGAAACTGATCCCAAGAACATGTAAAAACATCAGAAACAACCCCACCCATCACCCACTGTCCCACTAGAAGACCAAGTCACATAATCCTAACCTATATGCAGAGGACTCAGTGTAGACACATGTGAGCTCCTTTAAAAGCCCAGTGTTAGTGAACTTTCATTACTTTTGTGGTCTGCTGCTTCCCTAGAAAATTCTGTCTACAAGGATGCTGTCATTTGTTCTTACTCTGAGCTTATACAATGTTAGAAAACTTTCCTTATGTGGAGGTTGTCAAATGAAAGTCGTTGCAATTATTCCAAAATATCATGTCTTAAGGGTATTGATACCAAACCATGACAAATATTAAGCAAACCAACAATGTACAGAGAAAAAATTGAGGATCTCAACAACCTTTATTATGCATAAGACTGGATGCAAACTCATGACATGTAAGGCTAAAATTGGTAATACTAATATCAATTGGTTTTACAAAAAGTAAAATTTTAATTTTATGGCATAGGGAAATAATTTAAAAATGCAAAAAAAGTGACAAAGCAATTTAAACCTTATATTAGTAAATATATATTTAATAAAAGAAAAGATGATTGATAAATCAGCTAGATAAATATAATTCTACCTATAACATTCATAACAATTAATAAAGAAATTCATTAAACAGAATTAAATTATATCTCATACTATTTACCAAACTATTTTCTTTAGTTATTCATCATTTGTAAATTGTCTAAGCTTCTGGATCAATATTTTTATGAAAATTTCCTATAAACCCTGTTCTCAGACAGCTCCTGTGAGTTAGAAAAGGCTGTCACCAACCATCTAGGACTACAGCTAATGCCTACACATGTAAGCTTCTTATCTCTTAATGGTTTTTTTTCATTATTAATGAATCAGTGGAATAGTGTATTTCATAACTGGAAAAAATGTTCATGGCACATTTTAGTTTAGATTCTTTTTCTATGAACAGATGTACATGCTCATATGGAACTTTTGCCTAAAATCTAAAATATCGTCTATAACATGGATCTCAGATTGCAGAGAGGTAAGATATAAATGGTGAAAGTCAAAATGTGTCACTCACCTCCTAGAACCACTGCTGACGTACAGAAACACTCACAAAAGTAAAGCGACGAATCTGCTTCTCATATGCTGTTCCTCAATTTGTAGCAGTTGCTTCTTACTGTATCCTTGTACAAAAGGAGTGTTCTTTCCAATGTCATTTTGATGTTTACTACAAGAAAAAGAGATGTTTTGCCACAGGGAGATAACCAATAAAACTGAGTGCCTACTGTGTATTAAGCAGAAACAAGGACACATGCATATTTACTTTTACAAATGGATCTAAACTCTGGACATAAACTTTTATCATGTATTTGATCTAATAAGATACATGACATGGTATCTCACACCTGTAATTTCAACATCTGAAAGAATGATCAGGACTGTCACGAATCTGAGTCCAGCCAAGATCTGAGACCAGCCAAGACTAGATTGTGAATTTTAGGCCCACCTGGACAACAAATGTGATCATGCCAACAACAATCTATCAAATTATCTTCTCTTAAATTGCCTTATTAAGACACATAAAGCTAAAATGTTTTGTTTTTTTTTTAAAGAATCAATTTGGTCTGCCATAACTGACTGTTAAAAGTGAATATTCCATAACTTGCTGAATTAGTGGTTTTTTTCCCTTCCAAGCTATAATATGCTTATCAGAATGTGATAAGGATTCTGAAAACATAGTGTCATCATAAATTTGCAAGTCAGCTCAAAGCAGTGAACAGAGTCTTCCATGAGAGGTTGAGAGCATGATGAAAGCAGCAGAAGTATGTATGCTTCATGATGGGGCCAAGAATTGAGGCATGTTTAACATCTGGAAAACATATGCTAAAGGTATTATTTCCTTGCATTCTGTCAGCTCACAACGGACTAAGACTGGATTCCAATAACAACAAAAAAAGCATTAATCCCATATACTCATTGAAACTGAACAACTCTCTACTCAATGATAACTTGATCAGAGAAGAAATAAAGAAAGCAATTAAAGACTTCAGACTTTGTAGAATTCAATGACAATGAAGGCACAGCATACCCAAACTTATGGGATACAATGAAAGCAGTGTTAAGAGAAAAATACATAGTAATACATGCCTTCATAAAGAAATTTGAGATCCTATAGTAAAAACTTAACAGCAAACCGGAAAGTTCTAGAACAAACAACTAAGCACACCCAAGAACAGTTGAAGGCAGGAGATAATCAAATTCAGGACTGAAATCAGCATCAGTGAATTAGAAACAAAGAGAAAAATACAAAGAAGTAACATAACTAAGAGCTAGTACTTAAGGTAGTCAACAACAAAAATAAACCCTTAGCCAAGATAACTAAAAGGCACAGAAATAGTATCCACATCAGAATCAGAAATGAAGAGGGAAACATAACAATAGAAACTGAGGAAATTAAAAAAATCATCATATGTTACTCCAAAAGTCTATAGTCAATAAAACTGAAAAATATAGAAGTAATGGATGATATTCTAGACAAATTGAGCATACCAAAGTTAAACCAATATCAGGTAAATTATCTAAACAGTCCCATAACCACTAAATAAGTAGTCTTAAAAATTCTTCCATCTTAAAAATATACCCAGGGCCAGATGGTTTTAGAGCAGAATTCTACTAGACATTCAAAGAAGAGTTAATACCAATACTTTTCAAACTAGTTCACAAAATAGAAACAGAAGGAAGAGTATCTACTTCATTCTATGAAGTCACAGTTACACTGATAACTAAACAACACAAACACCCAACAAAGAACAAGAACTTCAGACCAATTTTGCTTATGAACATGAATGTAAAAATACTCAATAAAATTCTCAGAAACTGAATCCAAGAACACATCAAAGACATCATTCACCAGAATTAAGTAGGCTTCATCATCCCAGGGATTCAGGGATGGTTCAATATATGAATCCATGAATGAAATCCATTATATAAACAAACTCAAAGGAGAAAAATTACATAATCAACTGATTAGATGCTGAAAAAGCCTTTGAAAAAATACAACATCCCTTCATGTCAAAAGAACTGAGAGATCAGGAATTCATGGCACATGACTAAACATAAAAAAACAATATACAGCAAGACAACAGCAAGAATCAAGTTAAATTGAGAGAAACTTGAAGCAACCCCACTAAATTTTGAGACAAGTCTGCCCACTCCTTATCTACTCAATATAGTACTTGAAGTTCTAGCTAGAGCAGTAAGATAACAAAAGGAGATCAATAAGATAAGAACTATAAGGGAAGATGTCAAGATATCACCATTTGCAGATGATATTGTAGTATACATAAATGACCACAAAAATTCTACTAGAGAACTTCTACAGCTGAAAAACAACTTCACTAAAGTAGCTGGATATAAAATTCACTCAAACAAATCAGTAGCCTTTATTATATAAAATTATAAATGGGCTGAGAAAGAAATTAGGGAAACAATACTATTCCCAGTAGCCACAAATAGTAAAAAATATCCTGGTGTTAATGCTTATCAAGCAAGTGAAAGATCCTTATGATAAGAACTTCAAATCCCTGAAGAAGACCAATTGAAGAAGAACTCAGAAAATGTAAAGTTCTCCCATGTTCATTGATTGGAAGGATGAATATAGTGAAAATGGCCATCGTACCAAAAGCAAACTACAGATTCAGTTCAATAATCCCTAGGAAAATTCCAACACAATTCTTCACAGTCATAGAAAGACCAATTCTCAACTTCATATGGAAAAACAAAAAATCCAGGATAACCAAAATAATTCTCAACAATAAAACATATTTTAGGGGATTCACCTTCCCTGACCTCAAGGTTGACTACTAAGTGATAGTGATAAAGATTGCATGGTATTGGTACACAAACACACAGATTGACCAATAGAATAGATCAAAGACTCGGAAATAAACCAACACACCTATGGACAAACAAACTTTGACAAAGAAGCCAAAAGCATACAGTGGAAAAAAGAAAGCATCTTCAATAAATGGTGCTGGTCTAACTGGAGATCTGTATGTAGAAGAAGGAAAATAGATCCATATTTACCACCTTGCACAAAGCTCAAGTCAAAGCGGATCAAGACTTCAACATAAAACCAAATACACTGAATCTAATAAAAGATAAATTGGGAAAGAAGATCGAACTTATTGGCAGAGGGGGAAATTTCCTGAAAAGAACTGGAGTTCTGTCTCAAGTTCTAAGATCAACAATTGATAAATTGGACTTCATGAAACTGAAAAACTTCTGTAATGCAAAAGACTGTGAAATAGGACAAATATGCAAACTACAGATTGGAAAAACAAAAAACAAAAACCAAAAAAACTTTACCATACCAAAAATCCAATAGAAAGCTAATATCAAAAATATATAATGAACTCAAGAACTTAACCCCCCAAACCCAAATAACTCAACTAAATATGATGTACAGAGCTAAACAGAAAATTTACAACAGAAGAATCTTGAATGTCCAAGAAACACTTAAATAAATGTTCAAAGTCCTTAGTCATCAGGGAAATGCAAATCAAAATGGCCCTGAGATTCCATCTTTCATCAATCAAAATGGCTAAGATCAAAACCACAAGTGATAGAACATCCTGTCAAGGATGTGGAGAAAGTGGAACACTCTTCTGTTGATGGTGGGATTGCAAACCAGTGTAACTACTCTGACCATTCCTCAGAAAATAGAAAATAGTAATACCTGAAGACCCAGCTATACCACTCATGGGCATATACCGAAATTATGCACTACCATACCAAAAGGACAATTGCTGCACTATGTTCATAGTAGCAGCCTTATTCTTAATAGCTAGAAACTGGAAGCAACTCAGATATCTCTCAACCAAAGACTGGACACAGAAAATGTGGTTCATTTACACAATGGAATACTATTCAGCTGTTAAAAAGGAGGAGATCATGAATTTTGCAAGCCAATGGATGGAACTAGAAAATTAATACCTGAATGTGGTAAGCCAGACCACAAATGACATGCTTGGTATATACTCTTTGATAAATGGATAACAGCAAAATAAAAATTATGGAATGCCCGTGATTAAAAATCCACAGACCAGAAGAAGTTTAACAAGAAGGAAGGGCCAAGTGAGGGTGCTTAAATTTCACTTTGAAAGGGGAACAAAGTAATCATGGGAGGCAGAAGGAATGAAGAACCTGAGTGGGAAAGGGCAGGGGAGGGCAAAAGGGGATAGGATCATATATTATGGCGAGTCAAGAGAGAAGCCCAGAGAGGCAGGAGAATGAATGGAAATATGCAGCTGCCGGGTGTTGAGGTTGGTGGGTGGGTGAACAAGTACCAGAAACCTGGGATCTGAGAGGTGTCCACGACTCAATGTGAGATACCTTAGCTGAAACACCCAACAGTGGGGAAATGGAACCTGAACAGTTCACCTCTGGTAATTAGAGAGGGCCTCCCAGTGTAGGGATTGGGACCCCAACCTACCTACAAAATTTTCGACCCAGTTTTTCCTGTCTAAAACAATTGAAGGGACAAAACTGGAGCTGTGACTGAAGGAATAGCTGACCAATGAGTAACCTACTCAATTTCAGATCCATCCCATGCCCAAGCACCAAACCCTGGCACTTTACTGATATGCTTACCATGTTGTGTTTATAGACAGGAGCCTAGCATGGCTGTCCTTTGAGAGGGTCTAACAGCAGCTGACTGAGACAGATTTAGATACAGCCAAGCATTGGACTGAGGTCACAGATCACTATGGAAGAGACAGGGGAAAAATTGAATGATTTGAAGGGGATGGCAATCCCACAGGAAGACAAACAGTCTCAACTAACCTGGACCCCTGGAGCTCCCAGAGACTAAGCCACCAACCAAAGAGCATACACAGGCTGGTATGAGACCCCTGTCACATATGTAGCTGAGAACTGATTGATTTTCATGGCCGCAGTAGGAGAAGATGTGCCTAGTCCTGAGAGACTTGATGCCCCAGAGAACAGTGATGCCCGAGGAAGGGCACACTCTAGGAGGTAAAGAGGCTAGGGGATCTGATGAGAAACTCTGAGAGGGGACCTGGATGGGGACATTATTTGGGATACAAATAAACACAATATTTAATTTAAAAACAGAGTGAGCAAGGGAGAGGGAGAGGGGGAGGGAGAGGGAGAGGTCAATGGAGGCATTTCTGCAGAGTGTAGTACGGTGAACAATGACAGATTTGCAAAATGAAGTGAGTTCTTCCCCTTCTTCTTATTTTGGATTTCTAAAGGTGAAACCCATTATTAACAGACTCCAGGACGATCCAGGGCATGAAACTCTGGGTAGTGGCCACTGTTAAGCAGAAGTAGTATAACACAGCATGTGATATAACATAAGAAGTGAACGGACCACTTCCAGAAGGTGACCCTGGAGGCATGATAATCCAATAATGCTACCACACAATGTAGCAGAGGACAAAAACACAGATGGGTCTAGACTGCTAAGGCTTAGCTTGCATCTATGGATGACTCCAATGTCCATTAGCACTTCATATGCCTCAACATTGTCAATGGGTTCTAAAGGATACTACATTAGAGTGAGCAATATTAAAGAAAATGAAAAACATTGACTTCTTTTATGTATTACCAAGAGTCATGCAGAAGGAAGGATATACAGCTTTAGTACTTATGAAATGTAGCCGATGAGTTACCACAGTCACACGGGCGAGCTTCAGTGTGACACAGTCCCAAGGACCATGTGTCCTGAGGACTTCATGCTGTTATGGAGTTCCGCTCTGCTTGCAGCCCCCACATTCCTCTTAATCTAAGAATTGCATTAAAACTCTAAGGGGGTTTACAGACCCTCACTAGGCAGTATCTCCGGCATTCATAGTAATGCTTGATCTCTTTCAGGCATTGGTACTCAGAACAGATTGATGATTCAATCACTACCTTAGAGAACAGATTATAGATTGTGAATAGTGACCACCACATTTAGAAAATATTTGAAAAAATAAAATTGTCAGTGAAGCTAGATTGAGATGATTTTCTTATTGGCTCTGATGTACAAAATCTTAGGAAACAATTTGTAGTTCAGAAAGGCACATTCTTATTAATTAAGCTAGGGGCCTTTTTTGGTAGGGAACAACAATGGCTGCACAAATGTAAGTGGGTTTTTGGGAATAATTTTTCTTTACCTCTACTATGTAATGTTATTTGGTAAAGGTTTTGGGGAATACACTGTTTTTACATATTCATTAACTAGAAGAAAACTACAATGTAATCACATTGTAATTTTATATAGTTTAAAGATTTTTCTGGGATATATAAGTTATGGAATAAAGAATAAAGTATGAGAGTTGGAACATCCATCAACTATGTGTATGTATGAGGGAGGTTTGTGTGTGTGTGTGTGTGTGTGTGTTTGTGTGTGTGTGTGTAGGGTTGGAGCATTGTTCCTTACATCCATCAGCTATGTGTATGTGTGTATGTGTGTAAGGTCTGTGTGAATGGGGGCTGAAGCATTGTTACTTCCGTCAGTCAAATGTGTGCACATATGAATATATATAAAGTTTGTCTGGGTGTGTTTTGGAGCTTACTCCTTCTACCAATTATGTACATTTATATATATATATATATATATATATATATATATATATATGTGTGTGTGTGTGTGTGTGTGTGTGTGTGTGTGTGTGTGTGTGTGTGTGTGTTTGGAGCCTGCTTGCTGGAGCTTTGCTCTAATCATTCTATGTGGGAATATTTATACTTCTGTTTGTAGTGCTTGAACCATTGTTTCTGTGAATGTGTATATGTCTGTCTTTAGTTCTATACATATGTGTGCATGAATGTATGTATGTATATGTATGTATCTATGTATGTATGCATTTACTTATTTGTGTGTATGCAGTTATTGGACTCTGCTTTTTTATTCGTCTGCTTAGTGTGTCTGTGTGTGTGTGAACTTTCTTTCTTCTCTTCTCTTTCTTGATGGCCCCAAGGAGTTAAAAGTGTTCATAGTTTTACCAGAGGGAGTGCCAATCCCAGTAAATTAAGCTTTTTTCCCTCAGAAAAAAAGGTCTGCTGAGTAACTTTTCTAATTGCTGGCTGCTTTTGGCAGCAGCTCTTGTAGGCATCTGGATACACCCAGGTCAAGGGGCTTTAAGCACTGACACCCAACTGCTGCCTGCCTCAGTTTACCCACTACATGGATGTCAAAGCTGGTCATTAGCAATGTGTATGGGTGTTTTGCCTACTATATATTTCTTTACCGCATGTGTGGCTGGTGACTGTGGAGGCCAGAGTCTTCTGGGATTGACATTATAGAAAGTTGTGAGAAGCCACGCAGGCACTGAGAATCAATTCCAGGTCCTTTGAAAGAGAAGCCTATGCTCTGAATTGCTGAGACAATACTCTATGCCCAAGCCATCCTTCTTTAATATATATCTAGGGTTTCTTTCAATGGAAGGAGTGCAAATAAGAATAATTTGGGAGCTCTAGTCTTGGAGTTCAATTCTTAAGTAAGTGTTGGGAGTCTGTGTTGGCTATTACTTTTAATAATATTAATTTTTTACAGTAGTCAAGTGATTTCCAACTAAAAGGACTAACACTTACAAACTACATTGTCTTGGCAAGATATGGATCTTGTAAGAGGAAAAATAATAGCTTGCTGGACTGGGGAAGGGTATGAGGGGTTATCTCTACCTGGTGCCAGCTGCTGTTCTTTTCTTGATTGGGACAGAGAAGTGTGCATCTAGCATATAATCGACTTGCATGCTTCCTTTTGGCTCTGTTAGAAAAATCCTAGTTGAAAATTTCACTTTCAATGTTGACTTCATGCCATGAATGATGAGAAGCTTTATCAGAATTCTATAGAAAGAAACTACTTTAAAGCCTTTGCAGAAAGTGGCATCTCTATTGTATTACAGACATATCTCCTGCAACAGTGATCGTGGTACAGTATCATTCATTAAACAAACCAAGAATAGGGGTGTCCAGGACTCCATTGAGATGGTTAACTTCTTGTGTTAAGGCCTTGTTACAGAGATATTTGAGCTAACATGGTTCTAGATGTCTCTGGGAAAGTATTGCTTAAGTGAGATTAACATTTCTGGCTGAGTAAAGATGATCATTCCTCATAATTTGCTGCATCTCTCCCAACACGCTGAAGCCCTTAACAAAAGAAAAAAAACAAAAAAACAAAAACTAACAATCTCTGGAGAAGGAGCAGTTTGCCAACAGACTGCAGTCATACTCTAGTTGAATCATTAGATGATTCATTAGAATGTTGGGACTCTTTAAAACAGCTCTTCATGTTGAAGAGGTCAGCTCAGAGCCATTGGAAAATTCCACCAGAACCCCTGAGCACGTAGTCACCCCTCCTCTCCTGGAGGTCAGAGAGCACATAGGCTGGAAGGGGGAGGCTGATTAAGCGCCTACTACCTCATTTACTAAAAACCAATCAGTTTAAAGGGCACACTGTTTCGCCAATCATATTGTGCCTAGTTGTTGATGCTCTATTCAGCCCCTGGAAATGATCAAAACTCTCCGATCAGGCCACCTGAGGTTACTGCCCTTCCTTTGGGTTCGGGATGACCCCAGTGCACTGGATCAATAAGTTCCTCTTGCTTTGCATTGATCCCTGGCTCCGCATTGTTCACTTGGTGGGTCCCAGGTAGTTAAGGCTCGGCGGAGTATTACAATGTTGTGATGACCCCCGCAACCATAAAATTAATTTTTGTTTCTACTTCATAACTATTATTTTGCTACTGTTGTGAATCATAATGTACATATCTTTATTTTCTGATGGTCTTTGGCAACAGGATGCCTGTGAAATGTCGGTTGATCCTTAAAGGGGTTTGTTATCCACAGGATGAACACCAGGAATCGAACTGCAGGTATCCTTTAAGTCTAAGGAGCATCTCTTAGACTTGACTGCTTACAGGGTATCAGCTGTATTAGCCAAACCTTTAAGTCTCCCCTATCCTTTCCTCTCTTATCATCCTATCTTCCTACTGACATCTGTCTCTTCTCCTCCCCCTCCTCCCTCTCCTCCTCCCCCTCCTCCTCTTCCTTTTCATCTTCTTATTCCTCCTCTTCTTTGTTCCTTTCATTCTCTCTCTCTCTTACACACACACACACACACACACACACACACACATACACACACACAGACAGATAAAAACATGAAAACACACATAGAATCTCTTGGTTTTGTTTTTCTAGAGAGTGCTGACTAATAGTCATAAGATGTTACGAATGGGGCTTGGAGAGGGGCCATATGAGGGAGAAACTGGGAGGAGAGGGGGAGCTGTGATCAAGATGTAAAGTAAATAAATAAATAATAAATAAATAAACTGCCTACTATCTTTGCAGAGATCCCAAAGTCAGTTTCCAGTACACACCACAGGCACCTCACAATTGCTTCAACTCCAGATTCAGGAGCCCAATACCTCTGGCTACTGTGGGTACCTGCACTCACATTAACAAGTTGATATCCTCAAATACATTAAAATTTAAATAATATAAATAAACCTTTAAAGTGATACAGAAAAAGAAAAAATAAGAGCATGTTTAAAATCTGGAAAATATCTGCTAAGAGTTCCCTCTGTAGAGTCCAGAAATAATGCCCATTTCAAAACATCTTAATTTTATCCAAGTGAAACTGAGTTTTTATTTCTTATTCAAGACTACAAAACAACTTATATTGATTGAAGCCACTAAGCTTGTGTTTGTGGTAATTTGTAACAGAAGAAATAGCACATTAATCTCATTTTTCCTTGACTATAATCATTAGGAAAGAGTTTATTCAAAAAGAATTTTTTAAAAGTTATTACCAATCAAAGAACATCACTAAAAGAAACTGTCTATGCCTCTCAGAAACATAGGTACTATAATTTAATGTTCTTTACATGTAGTTTTTTTTCAGCTATGTTTCTAATGCCTTTACAAATATTCAAAACAAACTTATTGCAGTGAATGCTTTGTAGAACTTTTATAATGTTTGTATTTTGCTCAATAGAAATTATCTCTTCTCTGATCATATTTTCTTATACAAAAAGGCAATAGTGATGCTTATATAAAAGCATATTTTTCTATGTATTTTATGACTCTACTTACCAAAATTTTATCAATACCAGTTCTGAGAACACAAGAATGAACATACAAAATTTCTTCTGTGTATGTGTCCTATCTATGTACATAAAAGTTCATGTATGCCCTATGTCTTAAAATGAGTATCACATTCCATTTACCATGAAAGGTTTATCTCACCAAATCTGAAATTCATTCAAATTACCTCAAATTGCTTCTTATAAAATTTGAAGGAATATAAACTATCATTTAAGGCAGATAGGGGAAGGGGGATACACATAAACAAATATGATTTGCTACATATCTTATGTCAAATTTGATGGATTACACTCCCATTATCTTCTTACTCTAATAAAACAACTGAAAATGAGGAGCTTATTAACTGGGACACTTGAGTTCATATTCCTAAGGAAATAAAATAGATTGGTAGATGTTATGTAAGTCATATCTACATTCTACTTATATATTGTTTTCATAATAGAAAACCCAGTATATGAGTCTTTCTCTTGAAAAGCCCACTATCAGTTGAAATTATTCCCTACTTCTTTTCTTGATAATAATCATTCTCAGCAAAGTAAGTAGGAGCTTCATTGTTTTGAGCTATGTTTCTCTAATGACTAACAATATTGAATGTGTGTGTGTGTGTGTGTGTGTGTGTGTGCACATGTGTGTATGTGCATGTAAGAATGTGTGTTAAGAGGGAAGATATGGAAAGGGGGAAACATTTGAAATGTAAATAAAGTATCAAAAATGTGTATTAGGAATAATGTCTATGTTTCTTAAGATATTTGCATTAGTTTTACTCTTTTGGTTGTTATGGAGTTATTTGAGTTTCTTTGTTATTCTGAATATTAAACTCTTCCCATATACAGGGATATGTAATTCAACCATGTAAAAGTAACTTTATTTAACTGATGTGACTGTCATTTCAGAGACTTCCTGCTTAGCAAACTCATGCACTCTAGCTCTTTCTGAACTCTGGCTGGCTGGTTCAACTCAGCTCTTCTGGTTCGAACTCCTTTCCAAGCTGGCTGATTAAGTTTGGCTTCTCTTAGCTTCTCACTGGATTGTTGTGTTTGGCCTCAAACTAACTCAGGCAATCTGTTCTAATCTTCTGGTTCATTTTTATAATTTCCTGCTTCAACTATCTCTGCTGACCAGCATTGAACTGCATAAATTCCTGGAAGAACTCAGCTTCACTGCACTGCACTCACTGCACTGGATCCCAATTCATTCTCCAAACTGACTGATAAGAACTGACTCTCTCTTTCTCTTTGCTGCTCATAAGTAGCATCTCTTCCTATGCTGTTGTGGGAGTTGGGCATATTTTATATATGATTTATTCTTTCATATATTTCTCTGACTGTCACTTTGTCTACCTCTCAATTAAACATCATTGTTTGGAATTTAAAGTATGTACTAAATGTGTATCGGTATGCCAGTTCGAGAGATTGGTGTGTTGTGCTTCCATTCTAGCTGGATCACACAGATCTAGAAGTTTATTGGGTGTGATTAGAGCAGCCATGTTGTTGGAGTAGAATCCTGTACACAATTATCTGTGAGTGTTAAAGGGAAGCAGAAGACTGAGTTCTAAGACAGGTTTTCATGTACAGTAAATGGCTCATTATTTAGATGACTCACAAGTAGTTCATTCTGTGAGCCACTCCTGTGTCCTCCTATTTCCAATTTTACCTTTACTGTTTTGTTTCATTTTTGCATGGTTTTATTGTCCCAACCCAAAACTCAGATATATTCTTGCTAGTTCCTGTGTTTATAAGAAGAAAATTATTCTATTGTGTTCAAAGTTCTTGTGTTTTGGATCACTCACATGTATACTAGACATCATGGAGAAAATGAGTTTTGCATGTAAAAATTGAATATAAAATATTTATGTAGGTCCAGAAAACAGCCTCTGTTCTTCTGGAACTTTGGTCCATTGTTGAGAATAATATGATGCTACCTCCTATTAAAACTATCCATCATGCTTAATACCTGTGAGAACAAACTTAATCTTATTTCACTGTGTGAAGAATCAATCTCCAGAGGGTCAGGCATCAACAAAATCAAAACCTTACTTTTTCCGATAATTATTTGTGGAAAAAACTTAAAAATTTCGTTTTCTCTTCCAGTTCATCTTCCCCTAATTTTTGAAAAGAGAATCTGAACCAGAACATTTCATTGTTTGTCTACCTAAGGTTATATCTGCCTACTATTTTTTGAAGAACATTGGCTGGAATCCTTTGGACAAGGTATCCATTAGTCACAATATTGCTGCAATTATTCTTCAGTTCACTTGAAGAGGTCATTGTGGCTCATTTGCAAGTTAACTTTTCACATGGAAATCTAGAAACAATACAAGAAAATATTGAATCCAAACTTAAACTGTCTCAAATTAATTATTAATTTCTAGCTACTGAATGTTAGTATAATCCTTCAAGATCTGGAATCATAATAACCCATAGCTAATAAAACTTTAATAAATCATCCTTTAAAATAATAAATTTACCTCCTTTTAATGGGATGTTTATAAGTTCTTTTATTTATTTTCTATTCTTAGCCCACATTTGTTGGTTTAAGCTTTTCGTTGAAAGCATAAGACATCGTCTTTGTACATTTAAACATACAGCTATTTCTTGCATTATGTGTGCTATAATTAGTTTTTAGTTTTCCCTTTTAACTTTAACTTGTTATGTAACCTTGGCCAATATAATTTTATTAACATTGCATTCAATTCACATATAAATTTAGGGAGAATTGTAAAGAAAATATTTCTGTAAATTAGTTTTCACACATGGTATTGTGATATAATTTTGCATTTAGTCAAGTATCTGTTAAGAATACTTATAAGTATTTTAAGAATCATTAGATTCTTAAAATATTTTTTCAAATTGTTAGCATATGTTAATTTTTAAAACTAATGAGTTTTATGTCATTTGGATCCATTTATACAATGGATTTGAAAATTACCTTCTCTTATTACTCTGACCAAACTTACACACACTCTTATTTCCAAAATACTTTCTACCTTTCATTTGTGATGTTTGCATATTTGTATTAGTGTTTCTGAGTTGGGCTTAATATGGTTAATATAAACACTGTACATTTTCTTTTTTATTACCTAAATTTCAATGCTTAAACTAAATATTTTAAAGTGGCATGATTTATGATATTATCTATGTATATATACATATATTATATTTATATAATATATTACATGTTATGTACACTATATATTATATTTTATATTATATTATGTAATATAAAATATATATAATATTATAATAATATATATAATATATATAATATATATATTATAATAAATAATATAATATGTGTGTGTCTTATCAGCATGTTGTAATTACCTTATATTTGATGGCAATAGTTAGTCACAAAGCCACTTTAGTCATTGTATCTTAAAATACGTACATTATAATTCTAGTTACAAATATTTTATTTACATATTTATTTATATTTAATAGAAATTGGTTCGTGATTTACTTAATTTAAACCAAGACATTTAATTACACTTTAACATAAATCTCATTTTTGTATTTTCTTTCATTTTAAAGACTTTACAGTCTTTAAAGACTACAGTTTAAAATAACTGTATAAAAGCAGTTATTACATAAATCCATATAAAGCTGACATTTTACAGATTTTGTTCTTTGGCAATAGTTCACACATATATAATATTTCAAATAACATCTACTTATCCTCTCTTATCTCCTTATTTTCTCTAATAAACCATCTCCTATAATTCCTGCCTATCCCTTTTCCCCATTAATGGCTTGTAGGTTTATTTTGTATAAATGTAGGTTTATCTATTTAGTATAGAGCTATATCTGTGAAAATTGTATTGAAATTATTCACTGAAGAATAGTTGGTTACCAATAAGTACACAACTGAAAGCAATGAATGACTCTCCATTTCTCTGAAATAGTTCAATAAGAAGTGATAAGGCAAATAAGTCCCTCCTGTCTCCTTGCTTAATTGTTGATGGGACTATTCTTTTGGAGACCCCAGTATTGGCATTCCCAGATGCTGTTAGTTCATAATTGCAATAGCTGTGTTTTTCTCCAAAGATAGAATTTTTTTTGTAGCCTTATTTTTCTTACATTATTTCTGACCACTTTCATGGATACAGTGTGTCTTTATTAGTCAGCTCTGGAGGTTCTAGAAATCTCTATGTAGATGAGGCTGACCTTGAACTTACAGAGACCCACCTGACTAACCCACCCCCACCCCCCAAGTTTTAGGATTAAAGATGTATGCCACCAAGCCTGGGCTGTTCCTTGAATCTTAAAGGAGCTGATATAAATGTCTTGATTAGGACTTATCACTTAACCATTATTAGTTCTTCTCAAAGCTTTGTGGAGTAATAAGTTTTGGCACTCATCACAAATTGCCTGAATAAATAGGTTTCTCTAGTTAAGATTGTTAGTAGCATTTGCTAATTGGTAAAAGCTTAAACATTTTGGAGGTAATTTGACAATATTTCAGTTAGGCTGAATAGCAACTTTCAGGTCCCTGTTATGTCCAGTAATATCCACTGCCATTTTTTTTTCTTATCACATTTATAGAAGTCATTGATTCCCTTCTATGACATCCAGAGAGCAGTTGGTTATTTTAGTAGTATCACTAATTCACCAGTCAATAGATCTTACCAGGTTGACTGCCCTTGTTGTTTGTAGAACTGACTACTAAGTAACACTGATGATTCCTTCACTGATGAAAGATACTTCTTTGTCAAATACCTTCTATGACTGTGAAAGCTAACCCCAAGGAAGAAAGTGTCTAGTTTACTTCCTACTTGATTTCTTTATATAATACAAGTAAAGTGTGTGTGGAATTTAACAATAGAATTTTGTCATCTAGTTCTGGTATATCACCCTTGGAAATTCAGGAGCCTGTACTGACTTGGAGGCAACTAGAAAATCTTTGATTAAAAGGTTAAGAGTTATCCTAACCCTGTCATTTGTGTTTTATTTAATAACCCACAGATCTAATAACAGTCTTTTCTAGCCATGCTTGTTATTTTTTATTGATTTTAAATCTCTCTCTTTTTTTAAACTATCATATAGCTACATCTTTTTGTGCCATTTTTCTTTCCCCTCAAGCTCTACCATATACACTGCCTTACTCCTAGGTCACTTTTTAAATTAATGGCATCCTTTTCAATTAATTGTTATCACATACATATGTGTTTATATATATACACATATATTGTGAAATATTTAGATATAACCCATTCAGTCTATATAATGTTATCCTTATATATGTTTTCAGGGATGCTTATTTGGTATTAGATAGTCAATTGGTGTGCCCTCCTTGGGGAAGACCATTTCCCCTATTCTCAGGATTTCTCAGTTACAAGCAGTTCTTTGCATAAGGTTGAGGTCTCCTAGAGTTTTTCCTCTTCCATTTTAGTACATCTATTGCTATTGTTCTTGTTCGGCTCTTGTTTATGAAGTCAAGTGGACTATCTGTTGGTTAATACTTACTGATACCCCAAAAGAAATTTTTTGATTCTTTATGTTGGAATTTTTGTTAAATGGGATTTCGATTAAAGAGAGAAAATTATTAGCCCAGATGAGAAATTTTAACTTAAACAACATTAAATAAATATATGTTTATGTTTACATATATTATAGATTTTAAAAACCTGAATAGTTAATTATTATTATGATGATGTTTTCAGAAATTCATTTTTATACTCTTAGTTTATTCTCTTTTCTACTTCTTTATTTATGCATGGTGGCTGTCTTCAAAATATTTGTTAAAATAAATTAAATATTAATGTGGTTATAGGATAGTTGGATTTCTCTCTTTCTTTCTCTCTTTCTTTCTTTCTCTCTTTCTTTCTTCCTAATTCACCTTTTTTTAGGGGGAACACTCTCTCCCAGCCCCTTTTTTTCTTAGTTCCCCTTCACCTACATTTGCTGCTTATGTTTTTTTCATCTCTAACTTACACAATCTCAATGCTATAGTACGTAAACTCTCTCATGCCTCCCTTGAGCCACTCCTATCTCAATGGTTTATTTCTAGTTTATGAGTTTTACAGTTAAGCCATACTGAGCACATAAATTACATTGGAAGCTAGGATCCACATATCAGAGAGAACATGCAACATTTGTTTTCTTTTACCAGTTAAATCCAATTACTATCAAATTTCATGATTTTATTTTCATAGAATAAAATTTGATTTTGTATGTATACCACATTTTTATTATCATTTTTGTTTGATACTTACATTATTTAGGGTTTTTACTGTAATAAAAAGCTCAATAAAGGAAGTCTACATTTGGCTCATAATCTGAGGGGGTACACAGTTTGTCATGGCAGGCAGGTATGGTAAAAGAATTGAAGGTGGCAGGTCACACTCTGGTCAGGAAGCACAGAGAAAAATATTAATGCTGGCATATAGACATGTACATTTTGCTATCTCAGGTAACTCAATACAAACTTGAGTCTACAGCATGGTGCTTTCCATATATAGGGTTGACATTAGTAAAATTCTCTAGAAACAACCTGATATATGGAATTTTCTCAATTCAAGTTAACTATGACAATCTCACAACACTGAAACTGCTTATTAGAAAGGGTAAAAGGTGATTTTTGAAGGAAATATGAGGCTTTCACCATCTGTCTTTGTTAGAATATTTTAACTTTACTTATGAAAATAAAAAATGGTCATATTAATAAATACCATATGTTTCAATAAAATGCAAAATGTGTAGTATTTATATTAACTATATTTCTATCTTCAGAAATCTAGAATTTTATTTCAGTTGAGGTCTTCAACTTTAGTTTTCATTTGTAAATATTATAGAAAGTAATATTTTTGCTATAATGCCACAGTCATGTCTTGTGCTTATTTTATCACATTATCTTTGGTTCCCCCTTTGTTTTCTTCCTGTTAGTCATCTTCTTCTACTCAAAGTGTCACATTTATACTATTATACTTTACGTGCCTGTGCATATTTAGACTTTATATAAGAGATAAAACTTGATATTTCTCTTTCTAAGTCTGGCATACTTTAACTTATATGATTATCTCTACTTCCTTTACTTGACATAATTTTCTCATAATTGATATTCAGTTTTAGGTCTGATTCTCTCCTAATTTTTTTTCATTTTTTGACATTATTATATAATTTAAAAAATCTTTCCTCTTCTTCTTCCCTCAAAACCTTCCTATAATCTCCTTTCTTCTCTCTTTCAGATCCATGGCCTCTTTTAAAACTGTTTGTTATTGCATGGATATATGTGCATAAACAGATACACAGAGATACACACAGAGACACACACTCACACAGACACATACACACAGACACACAGAAACACACACATATTTATATTAAAATAAACTGTTCACTTTGCATAATTTTACATGAATGTAATGTTTTCAAGGATAACCATTTGATATTATATAACCAATTTATGTGCTCTTCTCTGGGGAAAACTATTCCTATAGACATACTCTTTAATGAATATTACCTAGATGAAATCAAATGCATTGAATACTAAATTTAGTTATAAACTGCATCAATTATTTCAAGGAATTTCAAGAACAATGAATTTTTTTCAATGAACTTAAAGAGAATAATCTGAAAGAGAAAACTTAAGAAAACAAATGTAAAAATAATTATCATGAAAATGCAAACATTAAACTGATTGAGATAATGAAGACAATGAAAGATTTGAAAATTGAATTCAATAAAGAGATAAGAACAAGTTCAAGCTGAAGTTTACATGGAATAAAGAAAAATCAATTAACCCAACTTGAAAACTAAAAGCAAATTCTCACAAGTATCATTAATCAAGTAGAAGATAAAAGTACTCAAAGAATAAGTAGAAGAACTAGAAAAAGCAAATATCATGGGAGAAAAATTGAAACAAGGAAAAAATAAACAGAAAATATTGCACATCAACTTTATAATTACAGTAATCAATGACAGTGACACAGACATCTTCAAGATCATAAAAAGAAATTTGGAAGATAAATGTTTCTAAAGGTACAAGAAGCACACAGAACTCCTAATAGAAAAGACCTAAACAGAAAGAATCTCCTAAAGTTACATGTAGAACCCTAAGAATTCACGACAAATGAAGAATATTAATAGCTGGAAGGAAAAAGTCACAAAAATCCCACATCATTAAAATAATAGCCATTTTTTTCTGTGAAAAATTTGAGGGCCCAAAATGTCTAGAGTCATTCATTTAAAGTTTTATAAAAGCTGCTTCTGTCAACCTAGACCAGTGTACCTAACAACAATTGGAGAAGAAAATAAAACTATATTAGAAATAAACTAATGTATATATAAGAAGAAAATTAAAGGGATAGAACTAGGAAAATCAGAAGTCAAGTTATTTCTATTTGCAAATGATTACACCGAAGCTATACAAAAATATCTACCAGTAGTATTTTAGGAACATAGTAGCAGGTTTTAATAATTAACACAAAGAGAAATAGATCATGGATACAATCCCAATCATAAGAGCTTCAAGAAAATAAAATATCTAAGAATCAGTGTAAGGTGAAAATCCTCTTCAATGAAAACTCTAAAACTCTGAAAAGATTGATAACACCATGAAAATTTTAAAAGGCTTACAACGCTCATAGATTGGTAGAACTAATATGAATATAACCATTTGTGGAAAGCTCTTCTCAGATTCAAGAAAATCCCAATCAAAACAACCATCTCATTCTTCATAAAAAAAAAAATATATTGTAAATCTTACATGATACCACAAAAGACTTCAGATAGACAAAACAATCCTGAATAAAAATAGCAATTCTAGAGAGATTACAACTCTAAAACCTTGATTGTCCATGCACCACTCTGGCTGCCTTTACAGAGCCTGCTGCACCAGGAGCATCTAGATTAGATCCCCGAACCCTGATTCCTCTGCCCACCAAATCCTTTGGTGCATGCTTAGCTTTTTTGAGCGTCATGTTGCCCCCAACCTCATAGCTCAATTGTTCAGTAACCACTTTGTCTGACTTCACCAGGACTGCTAAACCAGGAATATCCAGGTAAGATCTTTCCCCCTTCCCCATGCCCGAGAACATATAGTTCAGATTCTTCCCAACCTGCCTCCATCCCTATCCCTAATCCCTTGCCCACTCTGTAACCTGGCATACACCCAAGTGCTCTGAGACATGCACTGTCCCCTGAGTTTCCTTGTCCAGTCCTAGGTGGCCCATTGGAGACCTGCTGCTCAAGAAACATCCTAGATCCAGGTTAGGCAGACTTTCTGTTAAACCACAAACTATGTGCTCAATGAAGCATTGTGTGTGTGTGTGTGTGTGTGTGTGTGTGTGTGTGTGTGTGTGTGGTCTGTCTGTCTATCTGTCTGTCTGCCTCTGTGTGTATACGCAGGATGGTGGACCATGAGAGGAAGGGAAGCCTGGTATGGTCGAGGTAAAGGCTAGAAGACCTGGGAAACCTGAAGGGATGGTAGGAGCTTTGCCTGCTCCAGGCACCAGAAACCCCCTGTCCTGCAGCCACAACACCTCCCACTCCATAGAAATTTGTGGCCATCAGTCATGTAAGGGCAATGCTTCAAGGCCTTCTACATGTAGATGATGCACCCTTAACATCTCAGACCAAGACAATAAGAAAAGAGAAATGACTAAAGTCAGTTAGGCCCAAAACAGAGTTCTCCATGCTAATGAGGTACCTAGAGGCCCAGAGGAGGGCTTAGCCAATAAGCTTCCCTTCCTAGACATTCCTTCCTGAAAAGGGGATTTATTTAATTATAGGCCTAGCATGAGAAATTGGGGTTGGTATGGTTTTACGCATCCATTTCTGCCATGACAATAAACTGTTCACAACCATGGGCTGCCTCTCAGATCTTCTGCGAGAAGACAAGGCCTTTGCCTACCGAGCCAGAGCCTAATCTCCCTTACAAGGCCTCTTTTTGCTCCCAACCACAACCACCACTAAGCCTGCATCCATCAAGCCAAATGCACAAGCACAAATATCTCTGCTGGGACAAGCTGGAGCTCCCTTCTTCCCCCTTTCCCCGGGCTAGACACAGTCCCCAGCCCTCAGACCCTGGACTCCTTTCTCTGTTGTTCTTTGACTCCCAGTGGTATCTGGATGTCCAAGAGACTAAGAAGCCCACAGCTCCAGCCTCTTCACAGGCCTGGGGACCCTGGAGCCAGCTCTGGATCACCCACAACTAAGACTGACCTTTCCCAACTATGGAGCACTGCCTTAGTGCTTACCTACACCCTGGCACCTGCCCTGGAGGCAGCATGTGATAAGCACAAGCAGCAGTACCCAGTGGCAGAGCGGCTTCGGGCCTACAATGCCACATATATATGCATGTATGACAAGGAAGCCAGAGGCTATGAATTATGAATTTAAGAGAACAAGATGGGATGATATCTGGGAGGGTTGGAAAAAAGAGAGGAATAGGAATGAAAGATGTATTTATATTTTAATTTTAGGTAACTCAGTCACAAAAGAACAAACACGGTATGTACTCACTGATAAGTGAATATTAGCCCAAAAGTTCAGAATACCCAAGATTCAATTCACAGACCATATGAAGCCTAAAAAGAAGGAAGACCAAAATGTGGATGCTTCAGTGTTTCTTAGAAGGGTGAACAAAATACACACAGGAGGAAATATTGAGAAAAAGTGTGCAATAGAGACTCAAGGAAAGGCCAATCAGAGACTGCCCGAACTGAGGATACATCTCATATGTAACCGCCAAACCCTGACATACTAGTGGATGCTGGGAAGTGCTTGCTGATGGAAGCATGATAAGCTGTCTCCTGAAAGGCTCAGGCAGAGCCTGGCAGATGCTCGCAGCTAGCTATTGGACTGAGCATGAAGTTCTGGAAGGAGGAGTTGGAGAAGGGACTGAAGGAGCTGAGGGGGTTTGTAACCCCATGGAGGGAGCAACAGTGTCAACTGGCCAGACCTCTAGGAGCTCCAAGAGACTGGACCACCAACCAAAGAATACCATGGGAGGGACCCATGGTTCTGGCCACATGTGTGGCAGAGGAGGGTCTTGTTGGCCATCAATGGGAGGAGAGACCCTTGGGGCTGAGGGTGTTAGATGCCCCATTGTAGGAAAATGCTAGGGAAGGAAGATGGGAGTGTGTGGATGGGTGAGGGAGCAACATCATAGAGGCAGGGAAAGAGGATGGTATAGGGGGTTTCCAAAGGGGAGACCTGAAAAGGGGGAAACATTTGAAATGTAAATAAAGTAAATATCAAAAAATATATATACAATGAAATCATTTACACATTAACTATCATTGGCACTTTATGAATCAACAATGCATACAAGCTAAATACATTTTATTTCCTTCTGTGTTTTATACTCATTGATTTTTCATTTTGTTTTTTTTTTGTTTTTGTTTTTTTGTTAAATACACATCAATGCTTTTAATCACCATTATTTTCCAGGTTTTTGCAATTTCCATTTAACCCTCATTACATATATTTTTAGTTTATTGTTTTGAATGGATTTTGTTTTCATTTTATAACAGATCTTGATTTGATACCATATTGGCTTTACTCTTTGTTGAGAAGACTTTAAATTATACTACTTTATATTTATTTAGAACACATTCATATATTTTTCTATCATATTTATTTTTCTTCTGATTTAATCCCTTGATCTCCTTTCATTTTTTAGTACTTCGATGAATTAATTAAGGTCATGTAACACCACTCTAGCTTGCCTAGGCTTTAATAGTAAACTAGATAACTAGAGTAATTTATTGACTTTAAACACCAGTATTTCCATAAAACAATGGATTAGGATCAGTAACACTATGAATCACGGCTAATTTTCAATACTGTTTAGTCTAGTACTCACAGCACAGGAAGGTTCTAGTAGTTGTATTATCATCCCCATTTTTATAATTATTATTCATGGGTTCATAGAAGTTCCATTATTATCAATTTTCTACAGAATATACAGCAGTAGATCTAAACACTAAGTTTAGTATTTTGAATTGATTGCCTCCTTCTACAGATTTCTTCACTTCTTTTATGCTCGTTTTATGTCTTTTAAGTCCTAATATGTTTAGATAAATATCATTTTTATATAAAGAGTAGGCAGAGTCTGTATTGTCTAAGGTTGATAAAGCATGTGATTTATCACTTGTTCATTGTAGTTGTGTTTTATAAAAAGAACGGAACAGGACATGTTTCATAGAGGCATGCTATAGTGAGCTGGAGGTTGAGTCTGTGTGCCCATGTTGATTCATCTATCTCTTCCTCCTGAGGTACCAGTCATAATACAGATATAGCATGGAATATTGTATAGGGTTTATTTAGAGCATAGGGATGGGAGTTGAGGAGAGAATAGAGATAAAGAAAGTCTGATTGATAGATAGATAGACAGATAGATAGATAGATAATAGGAGAGAGAGACAAGGAAGAGGTAGAGAGAGAGGGTAATGGGGGAGAGAAGGGACAGAAAGAGTAAGAGAATAAAAAGGTAGGAGAGTTCAAGAGTAAGAGAGAGAGAAGGAGGCAAACAGCCACTTTTGTAGTGAGTCAGGCATACCTGGCTGTTGCCAGAAAACTGTTGGGCAGAGCCTAGAAGGAATGTTAAGAGTAGGACAATCCTTTCTTTTGACAATGCATCAAGCACTTCAAGATCTGTATTTAGTCCTATTTCTAAACACAGTTCTGGTTTTATATTTTCCTCTCTGTTTTCATTCCAATGCCTACTTACATAGATACTAAATAATAGGAAAAGTCTTGTAGTTCAATATTCTGCCTTGTCGCTTGGAGTATAGGAATGCTGCTTGGACAGGTAAAATGAGAGACACCAGACTACATTTCACCCTAGACACCATAGGGTGAGGGGCCTCTAGGAAGTGCCCATGCACCATTAAGGTGTTAGAGAATGTAGCCTTGCGTGGAGGCCTCAGACCAAGTAAGAAACCTTAGCATCGGCTGTGGTTCACTGACTCCCATAAGTCCAGGTGCTGCTGTAAATCCTGTGGAGGAGTCGTAATGGAGGGGATCTATGGACCTTCAAGGACAAACCTAGGGCCAGGGAAGGGGGAACTCTGGCTTAGCTCATTGGCAATTGCCCTTTTCCTTAGTGGTAGCTATTTTGCAGGAGTTCAGAGGGGCCTTAGCTCTCTAGAAGAAAGTTTCCTCCATGTTCTGCACAGTGTTTGTTGATGAGAGAGACAGTCCAAGATCTGGTAGTGTACATTTGTATATTATGACCAAAATATTTGGAGATCTATCATTTTTAAGAATCCATGGGCGGGGGGGTTCCTCTTCTTTACTGTTTTTGGCTTTGGTGACTAGGACTCTACAAGTATCCTATGATGGTCCTGAATTCATTACAAATTCAACATTTTCCTCAAACTTGTCATTTTATTGCCCCATTTTCACAAGTTTGGTGATTACTGATATATACCACCATGACTGGTTCCACATGAAGATTATATGTGACTTGTAACAATATTTCTTAAAAATACTAAAATTGTCAGTGCTTTCAATTATCCAGATCTCAGATATATCTACCTAGAATGTTCTATATTAGTGTACTGTGAAAAGTTTTCACCTGGTGGCTTCTGGGAATGATGATTATAGGGCTGCCTACAAATTTGGTAGATGTCTCTGAATCCATGTTGCCAGAAATCTGTGAATGGATCACATTACTCTACCTTTTTTGATATGTGGTATTTTGGAGTCTCAGAGTCCTTCTTAAAACACAGAATCTACTTGTACTTGATTAAACAATCACTCCATCTTAGTATGATCTCATTTTTTCTGGTTACATTTGTAACTAACTAAATTTCAAAATCAAATTTTCTATAAGCCACAATGACAAAGAAAACATCATTGGCACAAAAATGCTCATGCAGATTAATTGCAAGAAGTGGAGGACCTAGAAATAAACTCACACAGCACAGTGAACATATTTTTTTAAAGGTGTCAAAAACACAGTGACAAAACGACAGTCTATTCAATAAATGGTGTTGGCAAAAAATAGATATCCACCTGCAGAAAAATAAAATTAGATCCATATTTCCCACCCTACACAAAAATCAATTTAAAGCAGCACAAAGGCCTTAATTTGAAATCTGAAATAATGAAATTTGTAGAGGAAAACGAAGAGAAAATACTTCCACAGGTAGAGGCAAAAGCTTTTTACACAAAATTTTAACAGCACAGAAAAAAAAAAAAACCTAAAACTCAATATCGTGGATTACATGAAATTATAAACTTCTATCTTGTAAAATAAATTCTGAGTAGGCAAGCATGTAGTTTACAGAATGTAAAGGTATCTTTCCAAGTTATATGATAGACAAGATGTTAAGATCTTGAATATATGGAGAACTAAAATAATTAAAAATTGACTCATACATACACATACAATACAAACAAATGACAATGAAAACCATCCTCACCCATACTGCAAACCAAATAAACAAGTAGGACATATTTTAAAAGTGTTAAGGACTTTACCATTCATTGAGGTTCCTCAGAAAATTGAAAACAGATCTACCAATCATTGAAATGTGAATTAAATCTTCAAGTTTCTTCCTGTAGTATAAAGAAACAAATTCAGAAACATAGAGCTGGACATCACACAGAGAGTGAGAGACCTTAGAATACATAGTCCTAAATGGGATGTCTCCATCAATCCTTCACCTCAGGACTCAAGGAACCCCTTGGAAGAGGAGATAGAAAATGTAAGAGTCAAAGGGATTAAAGAACACCGAAACAAAACAAAAGAAAACAAAAACAAAGCAGCTTGAACGAATCTGATTTGAACTCACAAAATTGAGGCAACATGCACAGGGCATGTGTGTGTGTGTGTGTGTGTGTGTGTGTGTGTGTGTACATGAGATCATACTTGAACCAGCTCCTCTATTTATATATTAAGGTTTTTAGTTTAGTGTTTTTATGGGATTTCTGAGTGATTGAATAAATAGGTTTCTGAAGCTTGTATCTTCTTTTGGGATCTTGAGCTACTGTTCGTTTGGGCAGATTCTGATGTGTTAGTTTTGGTGTTTTTTATTTTATCCTATTTTATTTTATTGATTATGTAGAAGTCTTCTAATGAAAGACATAATCAAAGTGGATCTGAATGGGGGGGAAGTGGGGAAGAATTGGAAGATGTAGAGGAAGGGAAATTTCCAATCATAATATCTTTTAGAAAAACATCTATTTTCAATGAAATGAAGAAAAATTATGTCTCACCCAGGTCAGAATGTCATCAAAAAAACTAGTGATAATAATTTTTCTAAGAATGTTGATAAAGACAAATTATGATACGTTCATTGTTGAAATATTAACTAGTGGAACTACTAAGGAGACGAGTGTAAAGGCAACTAAAATAATAGAGCTGCAAAAAAATATATAGGTACCATATGGGCCAGTTGTATGACTCCTAGTCCATATGCCCCAAAGACTATATTTTAATGCAGAGACACCAACTCTCTGCTTATTTCTTCTGTATTCACAATAACTAGGAAATGGAATCAACATTTCATCTTTTGATGAACAAATAATGAAGGTATATCACATGCATACAGCAAAATTTTATTCAAATGCAAAGAGAAATGAAATTAGGAAATTTGTAGAAAAATTATAGGAATTGGAAATATTTTATTTAGTGAGGTAGCCCACACTCATGAGGACCCAAATGTTCACTGTAATTTTTATCTGGATGAATTCATGTGAGAGTAGGTATGAGTTGAGGCCAGGGCAATAGAAAGGGCCTGTGAGAGAGGAAGAGGGATTTCAGAATGGGAGATGAAAAGGAAAAAATAAGCACATGAGGCAAGAGTAGAAGTGGGAATGGTGGGGGAAGAAAAGCTGCATGTGATAAAGGAGGCAAGAAAATGGATGGGAGAAGGGGTGGAGGAATCAACTCAAAATATCTATGTAGAGCCATAAGAAAGCCTGCAATACTGTATGCTAATCAAAAATAAAATTATATGCAGAGTATAACGCCTGCTCCCCAATTGATGCATCTACCAAACAACTTTGGTTCCTAATGATCAGGGAACATTTCAGGGTTAAGCAGAAAATTGTAAGTTGTAATCGTGGCAAGGTCACTGAGTTTGCTCTGAGACTAGATCTCCTAGTAATACCAAGCTGTACCATGAGTTCCCACTGGTAAGAGTGTTGAAACATAAACTGAAAAAGTGCTAAAGTGGATGGGCAAAGACCACACCATAAGGCTTCCACCTTACACAAAGTAGTAAATGCAACTAAGGAATTCTGAGAGCAGAGGAAAGAGTATTGTCCAGGGAAGGGCTCAGCAATTGGCTATTCAGTGCCAAATGGTCATCTCTGAAAATATATATTCAAGTAACAATAGATGGATTGCATTGGTTATATTTATGTGTTAGGTGCATATATTTATATACATATATGTATATAAGAACAATTAATGAAAAGAGAGGCCATATATTTGAAGCAAGGAGGGATATGTGGAACGTTTTTAAGGAGAAATGGGAAAGAAGAAATGATGTAATTATATTATAATCTCAAAAACTAAAAGAAAATATGGTTTCTAGAAAATCAAATTCCAACTATTTGAAGTTTTGAAGGACACTAACTAATATAACCCAATTTATTCTCCTGTACTGGGGAGTCTGCTCTCTCACTTCTGGACAACAGAAATGACTCAGGCCAACAAATCTGTCTCTGCTCCTTGTTCATCTGAGGTCACAGGATTCATATTAGAATACTCTTGGCCTCTTGCACGAGCCATGCTTTCTTAAATCCCTGTTCCTCCGTTTATATATTCTTCCACCTTTATGATATTTCTTCAATGTGCTAGGATGTTTCTTGCTTATTTGCTTTTTTGTTTTGAGTTTATTTTCTAGACAGGATTTTTCTGCCTAGCCCTGGCTGTCCTGAAACTAACTCTGTAGACCAGGGTTACCTAGAACTCAGAGATTCTCTGTCAGTGCCTTAAAATGCTGATTGTAAAGGCATGTGTCACTGTGCCTAGCTCAATGTGCTAGTTTTGATGACCTGGAATATTATATATTTCACAATTTCTTATATATGATGTATTATATAGTATATATTGTTCCTTCTCCCTTTGACAATTTTCAAATACAGTGAATTCTACTATAAACTTAATATTAGGATAAAATCTGGCAGCAAGGAAAGCATGTCAATATGTCATGTACTGCCAAGTGAAGAAATAGCAACAAAATCTATGCCTGAGTTTAGATTAAATAGGACACAGGGGGAAAAAGATACTAATTAACAGTCCATATGCAACATTCTTAGACCTGCACATATCTTCTTCAGTAATAGAGGTATGCAGATATAGCAGGCACATGTCTAGTTTGGAGGAATCAGCCTAGTAAATATTGCACGCAAAACACAGATTCTCAACACCTCTCTCTCTCTTAGTCATGCCTACAATATTAATCATATGTTCTTTGCAAAACATTAGGTATTTATTTCTCAATCATAAGCACCAGAAAAAATATTTTTACCAAATTCACCAGTGATGTGACACAGTTAGGTAACAGAAACTTAAATTTGCAATTGGTATTCTGTATCTGTACTCAAAGCTTCCAGATGTATTTGACACATCATAGGCTGGATAATGACTTAGCTGTTAAAGGCTAGGCTCATAATGCCTCATTCTTAACTATGAGCAGTGCCACAATGCTTACCAGATGTTTCAGAAAAAACCCAATCTTTAATATTATGAATGGGTTTTTTTTTTTTGCATGAATATCTGTGTATCTTTCACAGAACTGATGGCCTTAGAGGCCAGGTACCCTAGAACTGTAGTTACAGGTGATTGTGAAGCACCATGTGGGTGGTGGGAATTGAACACAAGGCCTTTGAATTAGTGACTAGTTATTGTAATTGCTTAGCCATTTCTCCTACCCTAAGAAGCAACTGTAACATAGAAAACTAAAACTAGAATAAAAAAGAAAATAGATAAGGGTAACATGCCCACCCACCTCCTTCTTGTTGTAACAACAACAAAATAAGCTACAAAACAGAAAGAGAATTATAATTTGGAAGAAGGGGTATATTTTAAAAATATAATTAACAACTATGATTAGTCACAGAGGGCTAAATGAAGACAGCTCATGCATAATATAAGATCACTTAGGTAGACAAAAATTATCTTGATATCTTCAGCTCATAGACATACAAAGCACAGCAATCAAAAGAAACATTGAAACAGACTGGAAAACAAAATTGATGTCTTTCAGAAAATAATAAGAAGCCAAAAGTAAAAATAAAAATTTCTATGGATATTTGAAAACTTACAAAACTGGGAATATTTTATAAATAAATCAGTGAAAAAACTCTCACATTATGTCAAAGCGCTTCTTGGTAACAAACTATTATTATCCTCCATAAGGAAAGCATATGACAACTTTAGAACAACTGGTACTTGAAGCCTTGTGCTCATGATTGAAGGACACATTCCTCTGGCCTGCTCTCTACAGGGGAACACAACTTTGCCTGCAACTGACATGCCAGCAACTGTTGGACAAGCTTCCTCCTTCTGTCATTCAGCTTCCTCATCTTTGGATGTTGATCCTTTCAAACAGGCCATGATTTATTACTAAATGCTCAATAAATATGGGGGATGTATTTTTCCATTGAAGCTTTTCTCAGCTTCAGAGGAAGATTGTACTCACCACACTGCTGTCATCTTCCAGCCTCTCACTTATTCCTGTCCAACTGCACACTCCTACATCTGCCAGTTCTGTCTTGTTTTAGGCTTGCTGTGCTGCTGCCAGTTGCTCAGTGGGACATGAGGATAATACTGAATGGGCAGGAAAAGTTGATAAATGATACAGGTTGAACGGACACTTTGAAGTCCTTTAGTGTCACCAGAAATAACGCAGGGAAACCAATACAATGAGAGGGAGGTGGGTGAGCTTGTTTCCCTTAGGAAACAGCCAGGGGAATGAGGAAATCTGTTCTCAGATTAACAAAGAATGAAAATGGTATCGAGGGACAAAAAATTAATGTGGCTCATGTTCATATTTTACTTTCATTATTGTTTAATTCAGGGGTCATTATAAAGGCTACCACCATGGATGCTAGAGTGTTCTGCAGTGTTTCTGCTTTCCGAACCTCCACCTCCAAGTGGTTAGATGAAAGCATTGATAGGTGCTCATTATGTCCACGTTAATGCTTGGCATCATCCCCACCATTCCAGCATCTGTTTTATTGAGAAGTACACTTAACTACAGAGGAAAGGGCCAAAGCATTTCATGGAGACTAATGCAATCTATCTTGTGATATCTGAATCCACTTGGTGAAAAAAAAAATCTTTGAAGTCAAAGTGAAAAAACGTGATCTTTTTATAAGAAAGCCAAAGAACATCAGGTGCAAGTATATCTACCTACGGACCAAGGCAGAAGTGTATCTCATTATGGGGAGGTTTTAAGGAGGCTGCTTATTGGGATTTTCCACTAAGTACCAGGATCAATGTCAGAGGAAAGAAAGACCGGGGGAAACTTCAGACTCCTCTGAGTCACAGCAATTTTCTATGGAAGCATTATAAGGACAAATAATAATTTTTGAAATAAACTAAACACTCCCACTATAGAAAAGGTGTGTGTGTGTATGTGTGTGTGTGTGTGTGTGTGTGTGTGTGTGTGTGTATGTATGTTACATGTAATTGTGGAGTTTCTAATATCTTTCTGCTTAGAGATCATGATCATGTTTAATTGTCTGTGTCAGGTCAGGATCTTAGTTCTTAATGCTATATCTTTTTAGGACAAATAAAGATACTTTTATATCTAATTATCTTTTTATGATTTTTTCAAACATTAACAAGACACTTTGTACATGTTCAAGTTCGCAAAGTTGACAAGATACATACTTTTCTTTCCAATATTCAAGTTACCAGGGATGTCTCAAACTTAGAGGGTTTCATTCAGATATCATAGATTGATCATGCAGAAGCATGTGAATGTGATATAATCCAGTGTAAAACTAACTTGTACAATCATTCATTCATCCTCCTGGAACAGCTCATCACTCTTGGCAGATAACCCCAGATCAAGTAGAACTCAGAGTCATTATATGGTTAAACACACCAATGTCATTTGGCCCTCTGTGTGTTTTGGAACAGAGAAAATTGTATAAAAATACTGAAATTGTTTATCCAAATGTATAACAGAACAATTTCTATTCTAAGACTTCTTTATGCTCATGATATATCCCATTAGTTCTCAGACAAATACACTGGAAAGGGACTTTTTCTTGTTTCATTAAAAAAATCCATTGTTTAGAACTTTCATACACATGTCCAATGTGTTTTGATTTTACCTCCTACATACTGACTCCTTTTAGCTCCTCCCTGGGATGCTCCAACACATTTTGCTTCCAAATTCATGTCCTACTTCTTTTTATAAATTAATAGCTCACTGAGTCCAATCAGTGGTACTCACGTGTGAATGAGTACAATCTCATCCACTGTCACATGTGTGGACTACCAGTGTCCACTTTGGATGGAGAACCAAAAGTGATTTTTATTTTCTTAGCAAACATCAATTGTCTATAGTTTCTAAGCCAGAGGTTAAGTCTCAGGACCCTTATTTCACTCCATCCGTGCTGCAATTCTAACTGGCTTGACACTGTGAATGCCTTGTTCAGATAACCAATGTCAGCTACTGGGAATACATGTGGCCAATGGCTATTTAATTACCAGGAAACAGCATTTCACATGCTTTCTCCATCTTAGCCTGTCACAGTTTTCTAATACTTCTTTCATGATCTTCTTTGAGCTTTGAGTGGGAAGAAGTTGTATAATAGACCCACCTAAAACAGCACTCGAAAAATATGCTTTGACTTTACCAATACCCAGCATAAAAAGAAGCTTCTCTGACCAAGGGTGCTAGGATCCAGTTCTATGAATGTAAACATTAATATTTATAAGTCAGTTTGATAGTATGACCTTCTAGACAAACAACAATATATTCCCCTGATTCCAGGGCCTGTAATCATTCTAATCATTGGCTTTCATATGATTTTAGTTCCAGGCATGAAATCACTTCAGCGGAATAGCCCTTAAGTCCAACACTGCATAAAAGAATCCATATATTTTCTCTACAAGAATAGGACCTTCTTTCGCTATACAAGCTATGCATCAGGTAGACATTCATTGTTAAGTTTGAGATTGATGTCTATATCCTGAGATAAAAGTTTGGGATGCCTTCATTGACAAATCTGATCATAGTGTTTTACCGAGCAATCACAAGCAACAGCAGTAGCCTGTGTTATTTTGAGTGCATTTGAGACCTCCATGGCTAATATCTTAAAGGAAAGAACCCTAAGTTAGGCACTGTTACTCTTTTTGTTTCCATTTTAAACTCAAAGCATGGGCTCTCTTGGCTGACTTGACAACTTTACTCTCATCACTTCTTTATTAATCTTTACCATATCCCTAGAATTCATTGTCTTTTGGTAGGGATGTCATTTGCTTAAATACACTGATAATTCATTGAATAATTATTGTCTTCAATAATATTTCTAACATGAATCTTACAATTTTTATTAATTCAAGAACATTTTAAAAAGCTTCAGGCTCAAGGTAGAATAAGTAAATACAGTATAGTAGGCACAAGATAATGATAAATAATGGTTTGGTTAAGTGAAGGGAAGACAAATGTCACAGGCAGAGATCAAGGCTTATAAGAATGTACATACTAGTGCAAATGAGCAGCTGATAAATGATGATTTGATCTAAAAACATCTAGAGAAATCATAGTATATATATTATAGTTTCCACATTTATATTTCTTGGAGGTTTGTCAAGCACCTTCAGTGTGCTGTTTATCACTTGAACCTCCTCTCTGCTTTTGACTTCCTTTCCTCCTCCCCAGTTGGAGTCCTCTCTCCCAATTTGTCCATTTCTCATTTGATAGCACCTACATCCTGCTATTCTCTTCTCAAACTCAACCTCTCTCTAGCCTATGCTTTCCTACTTTCTCTGGTTATTTCATATTGTATACTTACATCTGAGTATTTGAAGCTGAGTATTTGAACCACAGATGAGAAGAAGCACGTGCAAATTGTCTTTCTGTGTCTAGATTACCTCATTCCCTATAATATTTTGCACTACCTACTTTCCAGACAATTTTATGACTTGATTTTACAGATCAATAGTATTTCTTCATGTAAATTTTTGTTATTAATTCATACATTGACTGATACATATCTTGTTTCCATTTTCTTGTTATTTTTAATAGGGCAGCACTAAATACTACTGAACAAGTACTTGTGGAGCAGGATGTACAGTCATTTGGGAATATTCAAAAGAGTGCGATAGCCAGGTCATATGCTTGACTTATATTTTTTCTTTTGAGGATTCTTCATACTGATTTTCAGAACTGGTATACCATTGTGGGTTCTTATTTCTCTGCAATCTTACCAGAAATTCCCAGGTATAGATTTCGATACTGAGTTTCCAAAGAAGAGTGATCAGGATTGAAAATATACATACTCACACATAACAGAAATGGACTCAACAGCTAATATGTATGTAGGTATGTAATATATATATATATATATATATATATATATATATATATATATATATATATATTGTGTGTGTGTGTGTGACAGACAATAATGAAGAAATAAACACAGTTATTAATTTTACAGGGAAAAAGGAACTGAGTGCCTGGGAGGGAGGGGCTAAAGGAAGAGAGTAAAGGGGTAAGTGATGTAATTCTAGTCAATTAAAAGTGTATTTTAAACAATAACCAATATCCAGCTTATGATTCATGAAAATGTCTCAACTGCTATTTGTTTAAAATCTTTCTAGAGCAGTGGCTCCCACCCTTCTTAATGCTGTGACCCTTTAATACAGTTCTTGATGTTCTGAAGACTCCAGGCATAAAATTATTTTTATTTTTACTTAAGAACTGTAATTTTGCTATTACAATGAATCATGATATAAATACATGTGTTTTCCCAATGATTTTAGGCATTCTCTGTAAAATGTGCATTCAACACACGAAGGAAGCATGACCCACAGTTTAACAACCAGTGTTCTAGAAGATTTTGGATGTTTCTGGAGGTGTATGGAAACACAGAAAACGTTTAGTCTAGCCTGAGTTTAATGTTGTGATAAACAGTCTCTGTGAACTTGCTATATTCTTCTTGAGGCACCCTTGAAGCCATACAAAGGAAAATCCCTCCTCACTTAAGACAAATCTGAAGCTAATGTGAGAATCTAGAATCATGTTGAGGCAGATGCTGCTCACATGATGGAGACAAGGCTTAGTCATAGAATGTTAGATGTAGTAAGATACAACTTAAATGAAAAAAAGTCTTCATTCCCTTGTTTTATTTACACTTTCCCTGCTTTCGAATCACGTTTCCCTCATAACAGAGAGGATCTTCTCTTTCAAAAAAGAGCTTTGGTACTTTTCTTTTCAAGGATATATATGTTAATCTTTTTTTCCTCCTGTTTATCTGTACACATTATCTACCTCAGGAGCCCCTGTGGGCCATTTCTGTCTTATTTCAGTCTTTATGATACATGCAATATAGAAGTAATTCCTTAGAAGACTGAATGGATCATGTTGTCCTGTTTTTGATTAAATATTCTTTGCCTATCAGCCTTGTTCCTAGTATAAATTTATATATTAGGGTGTCAATGTAAAGAAGTCACACTGTGTGCCTAGTTTACATGATAATTTTACAGAAATACCAAGGGAGTAGAACATAAATAAATGATTTAAAATACTCAATTGTCTTAACTTATACTATTTTGATTAACAGTAGGCCACATTTGTGTTTCTAGTAATATATAAATCTAAGACTAGAATAAGTTTTGTATTAGTTACTTTTCTATTATTCTAATTTAAAAAAAAATGATCAAAAGCAAGTTATAGAAGAAAGAGTTCATTTTTGCTTTTTAGTTCCACAGGAAAAATAGCATACTATAGTGAGAGTCTTGGTAACAAGTAGCAGACACAATTAATAGAACTGGAAACTAAGAGGACTTTATTCAACTACAAACACAAATCATTGATCCTACAGTGTTCGTGCTCATACAAGTCACCTCAGTTGAGAACTGAATTAATTTCAGAGCCAGGTTGAAAGATGGTAAGGTAGGATATACATTATAATTTCAATTTCAAATTTCATGTTTCAAAACAAAGCTGGGAGACAGCCTGAAATATAACATCAGAATCTTCAGTATGCATAGTTCTTTTAAGAGTAGGGTTCCTTCACAGACATACACATACACAAACACACACATAAATACACACATGCACACACACAAACATACACACAGAGACACACACACACAGACAGACACACACACAAACACATATAGTTATACAGTCACAGATAAACATTCATACACACTTACAAACACATACACTTTATCATAGAGGCTCTGACCCAAGGTAGAAGAATATCTATCACTGTCTAGCTATGAACAACAGAAATTGAGTGTCAAAAGGACAAGTATGTTTTTACATGCTCAGCTAGTGAAATTTCACAAATTATAATTGAAAAACATTGAGTTACATCAATGAGGATTTCATTTAATATACGAGGCAGATGGTTTCTTAACATCTAGAAACTAAATACACTCAGACTGACTAGACTAATTCATGAGATACAAGTTTCCAGGAAGAATACCTCAGTTGTTCCAGATAGTGGTGGCACCCTACTTTAATCCCAGCACCTGGAGGCAGAGGCAGGTCGATCTCTGAATTCAAGACCAGCCTGCCTGTTTGGCATAGTAAGTTCCAGGACAGCCAGGGCTGCATAGCAAAATCTTGTCTTTAAAAAAAGCATTTTTTAGTTGAAATAGAATGCAAAAAAATAAATATTGAAAATAGAAAAAAACACACCAATGTCCATAATGTCCAGAAATTGAGAAAATATTATTAAATTATGAAATAAAGGCAAATGAATATCAAATAACTTTACCTTATAAATATTTTCTTCGAGTATAAGGTGAGTCACTCTATATTGGAACTTCTTGCAAACTAAATGAATATCATGTAGCCATATATGCAGTTCAAGAAGAACCATGAAAATTCTAACAAATGCAGATGAACAGTCCATTGCAACACCTATGTTAGGTCTCCCTAAATTAAACTGAAAAATTGCAATTACAAAAGGAAAACACATTTTGTGGCATTGATTCCAAATGAACTCTCTTGATCATTTTCTTTTTGATTTCATAGTCAGATATAGTTAACATCATTTCATGATCTTTTAATTCACTATACATTCTGGCGTTTGCCTAGGAGAAATAAATTATCTTTTTTTTCTTGTTTCAACACTCATTGTCAATTGTAGTTTTGCATTTCTCTTGCCTTAATGAACTTTTGCTTATATATTATAGCTTTTGACTGTGTGCTTTTATGTTTTGACCGGACAAAATAAAACATGAATAGGACTCAGATTGCTATGAGACAGGTCATCCCCAGCAACCACATTCTGCCAAGAATTAACCCAGGTTATTTTTAAGTTTTAATGTTAGAATGCTACTAGCCAGAGGGTAGTTAAATGTCAATAACTTGTGTTGACATGCTGGATAGAAAGTCCTGCAAATGTTTGATCATATTTGACATACGTGTCTAATGAAGACATTTAGTTTAAAGATATAATTTTTGAAAGTTACTAATGTGTTTTTCTTGGTTTTATAAATCAACCACATTATGCATTACATATTGATGATGGGTATATTCTTCAGAGTTAGGCATCAATAGTTTGTGTCTTTCTGGTATTCATTTGTTTTCCTCTGATAGCTACTGTAATTGTATCTTATACATTTTATTTTCCATCTTTGCTTGCTGTTTAATTGTGAGCATGAATGTCTTGAAAATTGTTGTTTTATTACCACATACTTGCTAACTTGTTACTTACCTCAATTACTGTGTATTTACTTTGATTTCGTGACAAGATATGAGCTGCGAGATTACAATCTGACTGAGTGCATTGAAGCCTTTATTGGTGTTTAGCATATGTTCTATCGTAAAGAGAGTGCTAGTAGTTTTCAGAAAATACATATCACTACTTCCAGCTATACGGTTTATACTTGCTTGTTTTAATATGAATATATTTCTGTGAATATGAATGTATGAATATATTTCATGCACTTCATCAGTATCTTGATAAATCAATTGATTTATTCTTTTTTAATTCAGAAACAATTTTCATTGTCTTATCTCTCTGTTCTCTTTCAGTTTTGTACCATATACCTTAGAGTTCAATTGCTTTCAAAATACATATTTGTAGTATATGATTTGAGTCTATAAGTTTTATTATTTTCTGGTACATTATTAAATAGACATATCTTTATTCTCAACAAGAAAATGTGACAACTTCTATGTCACTGATGTAATATAGCTTTTAGTCTTTTTTCAATGATTTTAAATAATATACTTCATTTTTCTTTTTCTGGTCATAGAATGCTGTTTTGTAGTATTTGAGTATGTTGAAACTAAGTAGTTTAAGGCTCTTTGAGATTACACTTCTTTGTTCTCTTGAGCTGTCTGGATGAAGAAAACCAGTAGTTCATTGTAGCTCTTATGTTTTGAAGGAAAATAACTTTCACTGGGCACCATTATTGTTTTATTTTGCATATATTATTGTTGTTATACTTATTAATTTTTATTAGGAAGGTATATTAAGCTAGGCATTATAAGAATTAATTTGTTGACCCTTCAAAAACTTAAAAAACAAATATAACAGTTTAATCATCCACCTCTTGAAGTATAACTTGAGGTGTCAGTCAGCTACACTTACTACAGAGTTGTGGTTACACCCATAGTTATTGTATACCTATTCAGTAGAGCTAAATCACGTATAAACATATGTCATTCCACAGCTTATTAGATAAATAATATGTGTTTTATATATGTAATCAAAATTTATTTAACCAAAGTGAAAAAATCAAATTATGTCATCTCCTTGAAAATTCATAGACCTAGAAACATATATTTAAGTCTTGTTATTCCTCAATATTTTAATTAGACATTACATTATGTATTCTTACTTTATTCAATAATTTTAAATATACTAATGACTTCCCAGTGGAAGCTATTTCAACCAGACTTTGCATTTCGTAGATATCCTTCTCTGAGAACTTCATTTTTAAATAAAGCTTTAAATTTACATTTTATTTATTTATCTAATTCTGAAGTCAGTTACTTTTCTAAGTTCCTTATACTCTTCTCATTAGAAAAGGCCATGTAGAAATAAATATCTGTTCATTGATTACTTTGTTTTCAAGTGATTTTCACTATCACTATTCTCAGGTCTTTTAAATGACTATGGAAATATGTATATGTGTGTGTGTCTGACTTTTATATGCACATGCATATTTACATACATGCCAATGTGTATACTGATTTCATTCTCTACCTAATATAGTATACTGTGTAGTACACTGTGTAGATTCTTTTATCATTTATTTTTATTTTTCCTAAAATATTTGATTAAATTTGCTTATTGCCTATAGTATATATTTCTTTGCTTCAAGCAGTATTTAAATAAATTTCATAAACTCTAATTTCTAATTCTATTTATAAAAATATCTCTTCCCATGACCCATTTGAGACATATTCAAGAATATTTAATAAGGGTGTGATAAAACACTTCCTGCATACATGACAAGTGTCTTTGAATATACTGGTTTAAAATGCAAAATGTTATAACATACTTAGATTTAAACAAATGTCAGAACAACATAATCATCTCAGTACTATGTAAATATATTTTTGCACATAAAGATGTTGATATTATCATGTATGTGTATTGTATTGGTATTGTGCTATTAGCTGTCTATGAATGTACTTAAGAACTTGTATGTCCTGCACACGTAGATAAAGACAATTAATATGCATATTATTATGCATGCATTTTAAGTATTAATTTACATTGCATAATGAACTGAGCCACAAAAATCTTGCTGCCTTTACTTGAGAGAAGATAATCAGTTTTAAATTATTGTTAAGATAGCTATCTTAAAAACATAAAGGAAAGCATCAAAGAAATCCAGTTTTCATAATGAGCCAACTCTCAAAGTTCAAGTCAGGAATGAAAGAAAATTCGGAAAATTATTAAGATCAAGGATCTACATTTTACTAACAAGAATTAGGAGGAAAGTTTTCTGCTATTTATTAAAAATACTTTCCAATGTGCAAGCGAACAAGTGGTAAAGTTTGGCTAATGAGTGTGCTTGGTATCAGTTGCTTTGATAAAGAGAGGGAGGGTAAAGAAGGTCAATGGGAATGTGCTGTTGGTTGCTGATAACTAACACAGTAGCTGTGAAAGTTTCTTGTGGATTCCCGTAGTTTAAAATTATACTCTTGAAGTGAACAGCATGTCAGAATAAGGGGTTACTCCTTATATTTATATGTATATATATATATATAATATAAATTATAAATATATATAATTTATATATATAATTTCTAAGGCAAGAATAATGAGAATTAACAACTAAGTAATGACATTCTAAATGCTGTAATTGCAGAAAAGTCAATTAGACAATTTTTATCTTGATTGCATTTGAAACTTTGACATTACACATTTCGTTTATTTGCTTCTGGCCTAATACCCTTTTACACGCTAGGGGGAAAAAAAATCTTTGTTCTCTGATAGAAGTAATAAGGCTATCTGCACGATTCTTTCATGTGAGACGTGGAGTGTTCCTATTTTATTTAATCTATCGCTGCACAGCCTTTTCAAAGTAAATACTTCACAAACGATGAACAGAGAAAGACATGCAAGGGGACTGGCCCGAGGAGTGTAAAAATTAAAAAGAGCCCTGTGAAGAAATAATTATGGCTCTATACAAAATTAAATAAATATGAATCCCGGGTCAAGCAGGCCTTGACTTTCAGTTGCTGCTGAAGTGTGGAGTGCTTCACAGTCTATGAGCCCCCGCTCCATTCACTTGTTCCTGTTGAATAGAAAGCATCTAGAAAATGAAGAGATCTAAATGCCAGCAGGAGCTGAGATGCATTCTTCTAGCCATGTCCTGAGCCTAGTCACCCAGAACAACTTGTGATCCCCAGACAAAGCCACTCACAGCAGGTGGCCATATCAAGAAATTTTCCTCCTGGAATTAGATATTATCCCAGGAATCACTACTGAGTAAAACATAATGCCCCATCCTGCTGGGTCAAGTAGGATTCCATTTCAATTTCTTTACACAACGATGCGTTTCATCTTGTCTGTGTACAATGACAGTGCTCAGGCATGAAGTAAATTGAAGTGCCTGAAAGGCAGAATTGTCCCTTGAACCTGCAGCATTCCCAACCCCAGAAACACACATTGTCAAGTGAGTTCCAGATAAGCAGGGTCTTCAGTAAGTGTTTTTGCTGCCTGTCTTCCTTTAATCATACTCTCTTTTGTAAAACGGATTTTCAAGGGAAAAGATAAATCATTGCAGAGGGAAAACGGTCATTTTCAAAAGCTTAGGAGGTTCATTTTCTGTGGCTTTCCAAGGTGAAAAAGGTAATTCATAGAAGTGAAAGTCTTTGGGGATCAACTTAATTCATCCTTCATATTACCAACAAGAACTATTGAAATAAAGTTGAACGTAGTTCTTTGTAACAATGCTCCTACAGATAGGAAGTGATGATTCTTTTGTTTGTTTGGCAGGTTTGTATCCAAACGAAATTTGTGGATAAGACACGATTTTCTTTCACCTTCTGCTCAGAGAGTGTGCTGATTTTCCTGGTTGTTTGACAGATGTGTTATGGTACATTTATCAATATTGTATTTCTGATTCTAGAGCTTCAAGCCAACATCAGTGTTGCTGTGTGGCCAAAGACTTTTTTCCTCCCTGGACTCCCCTGATTATCAGATGAACTTTGAGTTCTTTATATTTAAAGAAAAGTGACAATAACTGAAGAAAAGCGTTTTATTTTGATTTTCCAGAGAACTCTTTCGGCAGCAGTGAAAAGTTCTAAATCTTCAGATGCAGTCCACCAGAAAGAACAGTTCTCCTGAATGTATTTCTGAAAGGAATTGCCATAGAAGTAATAACTATTTTAGCTTAACGATTCTCAGTATCTGAAAGAAGTTATTGTTCAAGAGTAACCATAAGAACAGAAGGGGAATGATGTGCATGCAGTAGCTTGGCATATAGTACCTTCTTACAACAGTTTTCTTTTGATTTTATTGATTTAAATATGAATTTTTAGGCATGTGGAAGGTCCCATAAAATAGAAGGCAAATGCCTTTCATATAATTAAGCAAAATTATAATTTTCTCCATGTTGTTTTATTTTGAAACTTAATATCCAACAGAGATCTTCATACTAGAGTGTAGACAAATACAAAATACAAGGATGCTGCTTACCCGATGCTTCAGTAATAGAATTGGTTTTTTCCAACTGTATAAATTATTATTTGATTGTGTGTATGAAAGGATGAATTCCTCTAATTCTATACATTTATTACAGCCAGAAAAAAACATGCAAAGCTTTGTCCAATTACCACATAAAATTAAATCAAGGTGATCTATGGAATTTGTCTGAATAGAACTATTATAAAGTACTTACCTTAAAAGTCCAATTTGAAATAATCCTATATATTGGAAATGAATAATCATATGCATTTAGAAATTATATTAAAAGAAGTATGAGTAAAATGTTATGTGTTTAAATGCCCCTCTTTTTATTACCGTTAAAACTTTTCATAATTCATTGTATTAACGAAAATGTTTGCAGTGTCCTTAAAACTTAGGGTATGAGGAATCTACTTTCCCAGATTCAGGTCCAGATGACTACCACATTGAGAAAAGACAAGACACTTTAATAAAGTCCTTTTTTTCCCCTAAATGTTTATGCTCCTTTAGCTTGTTTAGGTCAATACCTTTATTCCAATTGTACACATATAATTTCTCATGGTAAACATATCAAAATTGTAGTTTATATTATAAATATGTAAATATACATCATTGTTTTAAGCCAGAGATTTCTAAGTGGATCAGCAAACTTGTTCAAATTAAATAATTTAAATGATATATACAATGAAATGATAACAATTAAAATTTTTATACCACATCATTTTCCAGAACCTAATTCAAACTTCATGTTGTATTTAAGTAATGATTATTGTTACAACAGAAATTTATCTTTTGGGTTCTTCCTTAGTATCACAGTCACCTAGGAAATGCTTCTAGGTAGAGCACTTCACTAAGTCTGGTTCTTTTTTTTGTCAACTTTTATGTAAGACTATTCATCAATACTTTTAGAATCTGTGCTTAAATACTCTTGGTGAGCCACATAAGAATTTCAAAAGAAAAATATTTTTCAATAGTACAAGGTATTAGGGAAGTCTCCAAATGGATGTTTAATTCCTATTTCCCTATCAAATGTTCAGGGTATCACAGTATAGACTTGACTAGACTGGAACTCCCTTGTACACATGTTGTCCTGATCACCCTCCGTCAGCAGCCAAAGTGCTGAGATTGCTGGTGAGTGTCACTCTGCATGGATACAAATTTTAAGAATTTAATACGCAATATTATGAAACTAAAATGGGAGTCTTTGCTTATTTTTAAGAAGTTGTAAACATATGTGTGAATATTATAATATTTTGGGATATAGGATTCTATGTAAAGATTTGGGGAAACAAAATATGTAAACTCAGTAGGGGTGTGGGGGGGCTAAGATAAGGTGCAGATAACTGTGAAAGCTATAGCCTGGACTTGGAGTATCACATTCTTTTAAATATCACAGACCACAGCAAGGCTACAGAAAGTAAAACACAATTACATGGTGTTTCTACAAGAAATTAGGGCCATACTCTTAGTGAGCTGATTCGGTGATTTTATGAATTTTATTAATTAATTTTCCAACCAGCTTTTATCATTGCAAAGAAGTTGAACTTTCCCAAGATCTCTAATGTCACTTAGAAAATCTATCTGAAACATGTTTAGGAGCAAGGAATTCTCTAGTAGAAACTGAAATTCCCTCAGAAGATAAATGCTTAGCAACAGAGGTACAAACATCCGGATCTTCAAGTGAGTGCTTTTGTGGTTGCAGGTCAGAGATGCATTTTGTATCTTCAGTTTATCATTAACATGTCTTAGTTATTAGAAAGGGCATCTTTATAACTGATGAAAACACCTGTGCATACTTGAAGACAGTGAAGCATTGTCCTGGATATAAAGGCTCCTAGTTCACTAAAACACAGGGATCGCTCAACTGCCATTCAGGTCAGGGATGAAAGAGATGAAAGCAAACCCACAAATGTGTTCTGTAATAAATTTTGTGTCCCCCTTTGCTTTGTGTCCCAAAGATTATTTCTTTTATAGAATTATTTCCTAAAATGGTCCACAGTACCATTCAAGAAACAATACTTGCCTCTGGGGGACAAGAAAAAAAAATGTTTGAAAAGAAGACAAAGGTAAAGAGAAGATTCCTTTGAGTGGTGTTTTAGAGACTCGAAGGAATAACCAGGCTTAAGAATATATAGAATGCAACATAAGTCGTGAAGCACAGGTCTAAGAGACAAACAGAAGATACTGGTTTGTAATGGCAAGGAAAACAACACTAACTGAGAACAGGCAAGCAGCAGTGGCTTTCTGGTTGTCACACAGCCTATTAAAACACTTTCTTGACAATTAAGTTTGGGACTTCATACCTACAGCACATAACTTCATAAAGAAATTCAATCTCTCAGTGAATGAATCAAAAGTAAATGAAAAGAAAAATTATCAAAAAAGAAAATACAACTTGGCAGTCTTTTTAAGGAAAAAGGCAAATAAACCAAGGAAGAAAAAGATAGTTTCCTCTGTTGGATTCTATAGTGAAGATAGTCATGTGGTGGCCTGAAAGCAGGAATGAAGAAAAGTACTACTAACCTGCTTGGATGGATATGTGTGGATGAGTAATTACAGCCAGGATCTAAAGTTTTAAATAGAGTATCTGAGGCTAATAAACCTATTGAATCATTTTCTTTTTTCCTTTTATTTATTTTTGTATTAAATATTTTATTTATTTACATTTCAAATGTTATCCCCTTTCCTGATTTCCCCCTCCAGAAACCCCCTATCTAGTCCTCCTCCTCCTGCTTCTATGAGGGTGTGTCCCCACCTACCCACCCACGCCTACCTCCCCACCCTCACATTCCCCTACACTCGGGCATCAAGCCTTCACTGGACCAAGGACCTCTTCTATCATTGATGCCTGACAAGGTCATCCTCTCCTACATATGCAGCCGAAGCCATGGGTCCCTCCATGTGTACTCCTTGGTTGATGGTTTAGTCCCTGGGAGCTCTGGGGAGATCTGGTTGGTTGGTATTGTTGTTCTTTCTATGGGGTTGCAAACTCCTTCAGCTCTTTCAGTCCTTTCTCTAACTCCTCCATTAAAATTAGAACGAAAAATAATTCAATTAACATAATATAGAAAACAAAACAAATGAAAATAACATGTTAGTGAAACATACAGACTGAAGAATTTTCAGAAATTGAACAACGTAAACTATAATTTCTGACACTGTAATATATAGGATGACTTCAGTTCTTATCACACTACATCATTTCCGGAGGAAATTGGAAGTAGACTCATTTTCCTTTTACTTACTGAGGAAAATATTATGTTGATAGAGGGACATTACAGAAAAGGAAAAAATTCCTACTGTGTACAATACTACTCCCCCAGTGAGGATGCATACAAAGGCTGCCGGGAAGGTTGTTATAGTGAAGTTTATAGTAGCTTAAGAATGGAGGAGAGATACTTAAACACAGTGAAGCAAAAGAGCAGATAGCAAGTGGGTATATCACACATGTAGATATGCTTTGTGATATTGAGATTTTTCATAAGATTAAACAACATATCTGTGTGTGTGTGTGTGTGTGTGTGTGTGTGTGTGTGTGTCTGTGCACGCCAAGGACATTTGAAATGTCAGGCAGGCGGAGTCTGGAAGTATGAGTTGATAAGGTGGCAATGATGATAAGGATATAATATAAATCGAATACTGAAAATGAAAACATGAATTCATTGTACGGCCACATCAGAGTAAGGAAGAACAATCTTGGTGAGAGCTCTGAATGTCTAATCATGAAGACATGAGGGAAAACACACTGAAAGTAAACATGTATAGCTCTGATCACATTTGGATTTCTTATTAAGAAAAGAAATATTGTTATAAATTTTTCTTTTTAGTTATTCAACTATTCTCCAATGTCACCTCTAAATGAGCATCACATTTCACCTTTTCATCTCAATTCAACAAATAATTATTAAAGTGTTATCATAGATTCTGACTAGTGTCAAACATACATACATACATGAGCACGAAACAATCTCTTCTACAGAAGTTTTTCTAAATAAGCTCATTTGTTGATCAGGAGTTGAATGAAGTAAAGTAATCATGCTATGCAAGGAGGTTGAGCTTAAGAAGAAGTATATATCATGTGCTATAAATTTATAGATGAAGGCAATTGAAAGGGATGCCTTCACATAAGTCATTTTAAATCAAGAATTCAAAGGATGAATGGTATTTCACTATACCAAAAACCAAGTCAATGGAAAGACGTGAATATGCATATAGAGAATGAAGGTACAGTGCAGCTGAGGTATACTACAAGAGATTTAGTACAATAAGAAAGGAAGGCTGGTACCACCAGAGGCCAATTATAAAGTAAGGATTGGTGTTAAGAACAAGTCCTATGGTAAAAATAAAGGGATATTATGTAACAAAGTGCAAATCTTTCCTTGGTACTTCTGCATTAGTGATCAAGACAACTGTTAGACTTTTCCTGGTAATTCTCCTTTATTTTCTATCCTGGACCATGTTTCAGTCAGTAGCGTTCTCCTTAAAAATAATGCCAGAAAGCCAGTAGCTAATAAATTATAAATTCCTTTTTCATTTCTAAACCTCTTAGATACAGAAAAGTAGGCTATTTAAGCCAAAATATAAAAACAATAGACTTCTAACTAGCTTGCAAATTCATTCAGTGGATCCTCCACAATATTTCAAATATTGCTGGTTCTATCTTTAGGTCCAGAATCTCTAACATAGGTGTTCATAGTTACAGACAGGAGGTGTGTTTATTTTGCGTACATTTTTGTAGTATTTTTACTTCAATGATGACCCTATATTCCTTATCATTCTTTCTAAACAACCATTTAAAATGTTCTAGATGTGTCTAAGTTTAAGGGTCAGGATACTCAAAATCAGAAGGTGTGTTCTAAGCTTTAAGATAACTACTTTTCCGTCTATACATTCTCAGTCTCTGGAATGTTTTTACGTGTCATTACAGTTAACAATAATATATTCACTGTTAACCTACCATTTCTTTTCTCCATTGTTTTTTATATCTTACAATTGTTCCAACCTACAGATATGAGTACTTATTTATCATGCGTTTACCACCCTAGGCCTGAGTTCCTTAAAATGCAATATTATCTTTTGGAATTTTATGTAGAAAATTTTGCAGAAAACCTGTTGAAGGAATTACTCCATTGCTATACTGGTTTTCTTTTTTCCCATTTTTATTGGTTATTTTCTTTATTTACATTTCAAATGTTAGCCTCCTTCCCAGTTTCTTCTCTGCAAAACCCCTATCCCATACCTCTTACCTCCTGCTTCCATGAGGGTGCTCACCCACCCACTCTTGCCTCACTACCCTAGCATTCCCCTATGCTGGGACTATAGTGGCTTTCAAATTTGTCTACATTTATGAAGTTTGCCTTAACTAAACCTATAAAGATTCTATCCCATAGTTCTTACTTGAAAGAGAAATCAACAGTGTGGTACAGAATATAGAACCCATGATTTTTCCATCTAGCAAAAATTATTTTGCAATACAGGATATATGATCTCCCAATTAACTGAATTGGACAAAAGGAAGAAATGTCCACAGTTCCAGATTTTTGGAGGGCCTCTGCCTCTACAGCTGCACAACCCAGAGGAAACTGATTCACACTGTTGTGTCAAGCCTTTCTCCTGCTAATGAATAGCATTCACTTTTGTGTGAAGAACGAGTGGGCAGTCTTACAATGGGATTTGAATCCCTTTAAGTGTATGATTTAAAGCTCCCTTTAAAAGTTCTTCCCTGTTGGCCACGTTTAAAATTGATCAAGGCATCACATTCAAGAGAAACAAAAGAACAGATAGAAAGTCACTGACCAAGGTTTGAGAGCAATTTGTTCTCATCTTATAAGTATTTGATTTTCTTACTATGTATAATTTGCAGATGTTATCACCTGCACTTGTAACTTAAAACCTCTTAGGTCATAGACTTTATAAGCTAACCAAGGAGAACATTATAATGCAGCTGAGGACTTAATTCAAGACAAAGACAAAGATGGCTAGTAAATGCCATATTATATGAAGTTTGTCAATAATTAGCAAGTATTTTGGTATAAGGCTTTAAATAAACAATCATACGTTTCCCTCGTTTGACAAGTGATGTAACCAATGTTATGTCATATAACAAAAGTTACCTAATAGAATATCAAATTATCTTCTCAGAGTGAATACAAAGAAATAAAAAGACATATAGTAATAAGGTAAATGCAACTATTGACAACCATTTACTCAGGCAGGCTATACAGAAAGAAATTTAGTATATCTGAAGGATCAAAGATTAACAAAATTTTCATTTAAAACGTTCAGCTGTAAATTCAGCAATCTATTGCTTTTTGTCAAATCTTGCAATATAAAATAATATTAGATAGATAATGTTTTATTTGGAAAGTTGACTAAAAGAATCTTATCAATTTTATCAATTTTATCAGAAACTATTTGCAGAATACAGTATAAACAACATCTAGTAACTCAATTTTTCCCTAAAAAAATGTATTTTTATATACCAGTTATATGAAGAGTGGTAGAGCATTGCACAAAATGGGTGCATACATCTTCAGTTATATTGCGATTATTATAATCACAGGTATGTCATGTATCATTTCTAAAATAAGTTAGTTTACATCCAAGTGAGCCAAGAATAAGTCTAACGAAAAATATTCATTTTTCACTGAAAAATTTTAATAACAAAAATCACATTGTCTAGGTCTAAAAGTAATTGCTAAACATTTTTCACTTCATTTTATAACATGAACTAAATTCATTTTTTCATTCAAGAGGGGGATACATTCCAAAATATCATCCAAGACCAAGGACAATGCAAATGTTTTCCTCAGAGAGCTGAGTAGAGAGTTTAAAGCTCTTTGATCCTTTGAGGCAGACACAAGCTACGTGCACGCGCCCTCTGCTTCTCTTTCAAGTCACTTAGTCATGCCTCTCGCACGCGCACGTTCACAGTGCTCACTTAAAGCCAAACAGTTTCTGTTTTTATTTGAACTGATTAAGATATACTTTTTGAAATAGGCTTTAGGCTTTTGAAATGGCACCCGTAATACCAAAGTGACATAATACTGCACTTCTTTCATTCGAAAAGGCTGTCACTGAGGCGAGGGGAAAGAATGACTCTGTACAATTCAATTTCTTTCTTCCCTGTTTTTTTTTTTTCTTCTTTCTTTTTTCTTTCTTTCTCTTTCTTCCTTCCTTCCTTCCTTCTTTCCTTCCTTCCTTCCTTCCTTCCTTCCTTTCTTACTTTTTTGTGAGTTAAGCAGATTTACTCTTTAACAGTGTGGAACTTCAGCAGACGATTATGACATCAAAGTGTGACAGACAGTGATTATGTACTGCAGGGAGAAAATGCATTTAAAAGGAGGCAGTTCATTCTCCTGGCTTAAAGGGACAATTTCCTTGGCTAAAAGTAAACTGTCTCATTCCATGCTTCTTTTTTGAAGAGAGGAGAAGCTTAGTCTTTCATTAGGTTGGTTATTTCCTTTCATATCACCGAATCTCACAGTCTCCTCACATTCCTCTCTCCGCCCACTCAATCTGCACAGCCTAGGGATGCTGGGTTGTAATCCAGTGATTTACTTCATTTGAGGACCCTTACTGGCAGGTTTCAAAGCACCCATAACACTGCAACTGACAAGGTCTTATTGCCTGATTTTGTTTTTGTTTTATTTTTTTCAACCTTTGAATAGTCATTTTCAATTTGTGACCAACTTCAGATTTTAATGAACTTGTTGGAAACTGCATGCAATACTGTGTAGTAAGATTTTTTTCTTTTTTTTTTTTTTTGTCAATTTATTGGCAAGATTAAAACTTTGTGATCATTTGCTTAAATCATACTTAATCATCTATTTCTACTTCATAGCCTATTAATGTACTTTAATGAAATATAGTGGTAATATCTTTTAGTTATATTTTACATTACTTGATTCAACATAGTTCAAGGTAACTTGAATATAGCTTCAAGGGTTTTAGGAAAAGCTTGATGAGTGCCACCTTCTTAGCCAAGTGCTCTGCTCTTCATGTATGTGCTTTCATGATGTGCTCTGTGTATTCCTATATGCAACCTATATACAGCAGTGCGTATCATATTACTTGAACAAATGCTTCCAGGCAGGACTGACCATTTGGTATGGGAGGACGAGCTGCTATACCCAGGGAAGACAACTTCTGATGTCCTCAGCGTTCCTAAGTTGCCTGTAGTTCACTGTGTAGGAGTGAGACTTGTGGATGTTGTCCTGCCCATTTTGACATGCCTCTTGGTGTTGTCCTTATTCAGCTCATGGTAGTGAGTCTATGGGTGTAGCTATCTACATTCTCTTGAGAGATGATCTCACAGCAAATTTCCCGATTCTCTGGTCCTCACACTCTTTCAGCCCCTTTCCTTGGGAAGCGTTTGTAATTTTAACATTCATAGAAGTCTGTGGGAGTCTTTTATAAGGAAACAGATAAAGCCCTGAGTGAATGTGTGTTACTGACATAAGCACAATCATGTTGAGGATATGAAGGCCATAGAAACTGACAAAACTTTCTCAATGAGGTCCTGAAAAAAACAAACAAAACAAAAAAAACCAAAACCAAACCAAAACAAAACAAAACTCAAAAATCAAAAAACAAAACTTGTGAATCCTTCTTGTGCAAGTACAAAGTACAAGTGTATTAAAGACTAGCAAGAGTAACTTCATCCTCTCTGATGACTGTAACATGAGGGTACATTCCTACAGACACCTCCTATAGACTAACTCCTCTTCCTTGTGCTGTAAATAATAAGTACACCTAATTCTGGGTTATTGTTTAGTAGGTATTCTCAAACAGGTAAAACACAGATCAGCTAATGCTAACTTTTCTGAATGTGTGTCTGACTTTTCTTCACTCCTTTCCCAGTCTTCAGGAGGTTTCCAGAACCAACGCATGGAATTATCTGTTTATCTATCTATCTATCTATCTATCTATTCATCTATCATCTGACATCATTCTACTGTTACATAACTACTATTTATCTATATATTTATGTAACTATGCAAACAGTTATGATACACACCTGGGCACAACATTTGCTTCAGTCTTACCATCAAGGTACCAATTTGTGTGAATAAGGACAATATTTAACATTTAACAATGCTTCAGGTTGAATATTATCTTAATTAGCATCAGCCACTTTGTTGATTTTTAAATATTTTTCTCATCATTTTTTTCTGTATACTTCATTAAAACAATCAGTAAGAATATTTTTGGAAACTACTTAAAATATTTGTCTAAGTCTATTCTTTATTCTTTTCTCCTTTCTCTCATAATTTGTTTTCATTTATCAACACAACAGCTTATTAAACAACTGATTCCTGTCATATTAAATTATGATTTGATAAAAAGGATCTCAGAATCATGGGATTGGGACATGATAGGCAATTGCCAGCATTACTTACTGAAAATGATCATGTGATGGAAACATAATATGAAGCTGACAGCATTATCATGAAGGGTCACATGATTGGGACTCAGTTTGTATCTGGCAGTATTCATAGGGGAGGTTACAACACTTAGAGGCTGGGGCCTAAGTGTGGGAAGTTGATCACTGTAACAGGGTCTTTGCTGGTATCTTATTCCTGATTTCTACCTGTATTGTTACTTTCAGCTTTCTGTCCACAGTAAGTTCATGAAACTCTCTGCCACAAACTCTCAAGCTATGCTGTTCTGTTCATGGAAATAAGTGACCTTGTATTAAACTGAACCAAAACAAATATTTCCTCAGGGAAGTTTTATCTAGACACTCATTGGGTTTACAAAGGAAGCTATCTTATTCTAAAGCATAATTTCCCCTTACTGAAGCATTCAGAAGGGAGGCTGGTTACTACCTTAAAGAGGTCTAGAAATATAAGCATTTTTGGATCTTCAACCATAGCTGTTGTATATCCAGAAATCATTGCTAGGATCAGATTATGCAAAACCAGAGATTAAAAGGAACTGTGTTTTGGGCAAGTCTTGGGGTAACATACTGATGAAATTTCATGGCTACAGCCCCTGTCATATATAGAAGATACTGTCTTCAAACAGAGGTGCTGGTTTGTACAAACTAACCAATTTCCCTCTTTCAAAGTATTCCACAAGGCTTAAATGTAGGAGTGGTCTTATAGATCTATCACTTATCAATCAAAACCCCAGAGACAGTTGTTCTTTACGGGTTTGGCCACTTGCACTTTGTTTAGTGGTCTCCCTCCTGCTGCAACAAAAGCTTCTTTCACAAGGAGTGCAAACTACACTTTTGTGTACATATGAGAATAGAGATCTAGGATGCATTTGGGAAATATATATGTTTACATATACATACACATATTATGTGTGTAATTCCCATATATGTAGAGGTAGTAGATTTCTGACAGAGTTAGAGAGACATGGGAGAAATTTTAAAGGGAAAAGTGAGTGTGATACATGACATAAATTATATAAATACAACACTCATAGATGAAATCCTCAAATAGTAAAGTAATTTTTAAACAAATATTAGGTTTAAATAAATAGGAAGGATCAGAGGAAAGTAAGATTGAACTGCAAGAAAAATTTTGTCTTCTTGTTAACTTAATCTATTTTCACCTAATGTAATCTGTAGTTCACAGTTTATTGCAGGGCACAACTGGCTACCGGTAATATTCCTCTGAAAGGAAGAAAGGTATATTCCTTGCAAAGGTTGCTACTGTTCATTCAGATAACCATATCACAGGTAGAGAGGGGATCCTTCTGTAAGTAAGCTACCCAGGGAATGTCCACTGTGACCCAATGATGATGAAGACTGATGAAACTGTAACTTAACAAACCTAACAAGGAAAGTGGCATGTAAAATCCTGTGATTCCACTAATAAAACCTGAAATGTTATCTCAACTTTGTTCCTTCCATGCAAACACATTGTTTTACATATGAGTTCTTTCAGATTTGTTGATTCAGTCTTTGTCAGCCATGTCAGCTTTGTCAACCTCTCTCTCTCCTTTGGAGGGCTGATGTACAAATTTGGAAATGTGGATATTATACCACTCACAGCCAAAGATTTACTGTAGTCTGTGTTCATGCTCTCTTAAAAGTGACAGCTTTATATTTTTATTTTGTTATTTGATTTATTTACATTTCAAATGTTGTCCCCTTTCCTGGTTTCTACTCCACAAACTTCCTATCCCATCCACCCTTCCCCTTGCCTCTATAAGGGTGCTCTCCCACCATCCCCCCATTCCCACCTCACCACTCTAGCATCCCCTTATGCTGGGGTACCAAGCCTCCACAGGACCAAGGGACTCCCCTGCTAGTGATTCCAGATAAGGCAATGTTGGCTGCTCTAGATCAGGAGCTGCTGATTTAGAGCAGCAAACAACAAAAACTAGATATAGAGCAACAACATAGGAAGAATAACAAGTGATCTAGAGCAGCCAAGGATAAAGGAACATACATCCAAATCTTCTTGTGTTTAGAACTGCCATTGGATTCTCTGAAACACATTCACCAAGTAAATATGGAAACCTCATGTGAAGATGAATTTTTTAAATGAATAAATATTTTTTGGCTTCCACAATTTTATAGGTGACATCAAAGTCATAAAAACAAACACCTAAATGAGGTTAAGACTATGACTCAGTATTTTAAGATACCCATGTATTCTTATATAAGTTTTAAGCTTAAGGTTTTAGAGACATATTAAAATCATAAAAAGACTGAAGGAGCTGAGGGGGTTTGCAGCCCCATGGAGGGAGCAACAGTGTCAACTGGCCAGACACCCTGAAGCTCCTGGAGACTGGACCACCAACCAAAGAATACACATGGAGGGATCCATGGTGCTGGCCACATATGTGGCAGAAGAGGGTCTTGTTGGCCATCAGTGGGAGGAAAGGCCCTTGGTCCTAAGGGTGTTTGATACCTCAGTGTAGGGAAATACTAGGGAGGGAAGATGGGAATGGGTGGGTGAGTGGGGGACTACCCTCATAGATGTAGGGGGAGGTGGGATGGGATAGGGGGTTGCCAAATGGGAGACCTGGAAAGGGGAAAACATTTTAAATGTAAATAAAGTATCAAAAAATCATAAAAAGACAAAAATTGATGAGTTATAAATTTGTAAGTTTTTACGAGTGTAAAATTCTCATAATGTATAAATACTCACCTGCTTATTAATGAAATGGTGTTCTGTTCCCGTGCATTTATTTATCAGATAGATTTGTCTCTCCAGTACCAGTTTGTCTATATTTGTCACTTACTATATTGTTGTTGGCAGTGAATAAATATAATTTATTATTAGACTATAGTAACTAAAGCAATTTCCTTAACAGAAACCTCACATGGCTCCGAAATGTGGATAAGGGAGCATTACCTCTTGAGAAGTGTAATTTTTACAATCAGTGGACTTTGGTCTCCACCTTTTAAGGTGGGTCTTTCCTTAAAGTGCTGCTTATTGTTTACTATTTTTTAATACTATTTTCAATGAGGATTTTAATTGGTAGTATGAAGTCATTCCTTTGTTCTGGTTTTATCTCTGAGCTTATAATATTGTCACATTATTTCTCTCCTCCTTTCCTCGATTTAAATTTTTCTGTGTACCAGTCCTCTTTCTACTTTAGGGGCTCTTTTATTTCACTATTATTACATGCCTCAGTGTGTGTGTGTGTGTGTGTGTGTGTGTGTGTGTTGGTCCAGGCTTATATACCCAGCAAAACTCACAAAAACCTATTTTTATACACCCAAATCATTTTAACAGGTACTTTATGATAGAATGATTTTTAATTTGGCTGCATTGTGCTTAGTCCAACATAGCTATAGTTATCTTTAATTATGATAGTTTAAAACTTATACAATAGCCTCAACTATTTTTAACATTCTCATCTCTTGTGTTATTTGAATAAATTCAATTTGATAATAAAAATGAGGGAATCCATGTAAAAGGGTCCTATACTAGAATCCCTATGAACTCCTGCTCCTCCCAGACATACTTTTACAGAATTTACATGTCGACATAGAAATATGGAAACAGTCTCATTGTTGGCATGTGAAATGCAAAGACATTAATTTAAATTGATAATGACCATCAAACATTATAGGACTTTGAAGATAAACTGTCCAATGATAAAGTTGCACACATACTGATATTTTTAAAAATGTTTACCTAATTTTATGTCTAATAGGAATAATCAGCAAAAGCTGATTCTGTTTCAGCTCTAATTGAATTTTCTCTCCTCTGCACTATATATTTACTCGTTGACTAATACAAAAAAATGCTAAGAATGTAGACAGCTTTCTGCAGCCTTAGTTTTCAGAAGACAAAACAGGAAGCCATCTCAAATGCTCTGAGTTGATCCATCTTTGTGTTCTGAGGACAATGCCTTAAAAATCCACCTGCTGGAAGTCGGTGGTGTATGCTAAGGGATGTCATGGCTATTTGAGAACTGTTGAATACAGAACAGAGGCTTTTCCTGCCCTCAAGCTCACCGCTCTGGTTTCTCTGACTCATTACATGCCAAAACTTTTGATTGATGTGCTCACTTCAGTCACGGGTAATTTTAACTCCTATATTAAGTAGCGGCTGCTTCCACTCCATTATAGTTCTTTGCATGGGGCAAACCAGAGCTCAGGTCTTGTCTATATTGGGTTGACCCAGAGCCATAGTGTGCTTTTGTTTGGATTTAAGTAGGAGGCAAGCTAATATTTCTAAACTAGCAAACTTGTACATTCTCAGCTTTTCTTAATTGTGTGGATCCCTGTGGTAAAGAGCTTTTCAGTGCTACCACACCTCTCTTTGGGAGCTCAAGCCAGTCAGAAGAGACAAAAGCTTTCTCAGTTCACAGAATTGCTTTTGAAATGGTGGAGGTTTACAGGGATTAGTACAATCTAACCAACTTTTGCAGTTGATTTTTAATCCTAATATCTGTTTGCATTTGTGGGAGTTATTGTATCTTAATGGTAATTTTTGTTTCTGTATCTCAATATTTGCAGTAGCTTAGGTGGCAAAGAACACTTGTATGGTTAGCATTTTAAAGTACACATTCTATATACAATGCAAAACCGACTCAAATAGGATGGTAGTTGAAGATTTACACATTCATTAAATGCCAGGATCAATAGTCGCATTAATCCTTATGGAAAAATAATGTATAAGAAAATTATAATTACTGTAATTGGAGAGTAAAATTAGAATTTAAAGCAAACAAACCAGTTAAAGAAATAACGTAGATTAAAACTTATTTGATTTTAAAATTAAAATAGTTAAATGTAATAATGACATGTTTATTACAATTATAATACAGCACAAAGGACTTATGAGAGCATACATCCCTTGCCAAAAATGACCTTGAAAAGAGGTTGTGGAATGAAAGAAAGATTGCTCTTTCTCTTAGATTCTTTTCTTACATTAGATCTTAAAGAATGTGGTGTCTGTTCAATATATCAATACTCTTGAAAGAAACCATGTAAAGCATATAACCCAAGATTTTATCAACAAATGCACAATGGAAGATAGCAGGAAATGGCAAACAATATCAGTATATTAATAGTTAATTAAAAAATAAATGCTATAATCCAGATTTTTCTGTATTGTTCTTTTATATACAGTTTGATACTAGTGGAAATTTTATGTCAAAGTGAATGACCTCTAAGTCGAACTGTTTACCTTTGAATCAAATGAAATATAATTGTATGTGTGATGAAAGATTGTGAATATTGAAATGTTTTAACTAATTATTTGCTTTCTTAATTCTGGTTGCATATTCCAAGTGTTCTAGAGGCTTTAAAAGCAGCAGAATTTATAGGACAGTAAGATAAACTAAAGTAAAATAAGTAGATTTTCTGTCTGAAAATTGTGAAAATACATAGATTATATATTTAAGGTTTTATTGCCCAGCAAGATATTGACATAAGTTTGAGACAATTAATTTGTGAATGTTGCCTGAAAATAAAAATGAGAGGAACTGGTAATGAACAAAATAAGGATGATTTAAGTATAATTTATAAAGAATAAACCTTTATCTTAACATTCACCTTCTTACTGCTTAGGGCCTCTTTCATAGTATAAAAGCAGAGTGGTCTGAGACAGAAATGATGGTCACTGTAGTTGGAGCTATAGCATCTAATATTCTACATATGCTGTTTACCAAGATATGATTTAAAATAATACTTCAAGTTTAAAGATAAAGACCATTTAATATAAATTGTAAATGTTTTCAACTTTGTACAATATTGAACCAAAGTAAAAACATTATGAAGAAGTTAAATATTTTTTGTAGCATGCTTCAAACAAATGAGCATAATCAGTGAGAGCTGGAATACCAGTGGGAGTCATTTATAGGTGTTAAGGAAAGAACAGATAACATTTTTAAATATATAACCTCCAAATACAACATGTGTTTATTTATCCATATGTTTCTTCGTATATATTATGGAGGAGAAATCAAGGATTTAAAGGTGAAGTTCCTGATTCTCAATAGTCAGTTTTTCTTTTTCTCTAAAGCAAGATAATTCAACTTTTAAACCTTTTAAAAACACTTTCTGTGACTTATTCTGGTTTTTGAATGAGTGAGCACAGCCATAAAAATGCCACTGCTTTCCCTCCAGAGAAGTAAAGCTTCCATGGAATTATAGCTCAATTAGGGAAATGGAAAATCTCAAGCTCTCAGCAAGGTCCACACAATGGGTGGTCAAACAAGAAATGGGCATGGCTGGAAGAAGCTTACTCCTTTCTCTCTTTTAAAAAAAGCCATCAGTTAAGCAGACATTGCTTTCTGGTACCTCCAAGTCAAAGGGCGGTGGCATGGCATTTTCTTTGATTAAACATTGTAAGTATTTAATGACTTCTTAGTGTACTTGACATTTTCACAGAATATGTTGATTATAACATCAGATGGAGACCCCAAATAAAACAGAGGAAGACATCAAGACTTAAAAAGGAAGAGAGAAAAGACAGAGTGAGAAAGACCTGTGTTGAAAAATAACAGTGGACATGAGGGCTGCCCTAGGCTATGAAAGGTCACATTCACGGTTGGTGATGGAGATCTTTAAATTTATCATGGCTGGTTTGATTAGTGATTTTAAAACTTACTCTAAGGTATTGTAACCTTCCTGGCAGGTCTATAAAATTTCTGGCATTCAGAAATTAAGTAGGCATTTTGTAAAACACATCATCTGAGTAACCAGGACAATGTTATCATAAATTCTAGCAAATACCAAATTTCTGTTCTTTATGGCATCATTGTACAATGTGACTAGAAGGACCTCAGATGGTGGACCAACAATTAGAGTAACATGGAAAACTACATTCATAATGTTTGTGGACACTAGTCATCATTTTATCTCTATAATATTAACAACTTAAAGAAAAGCAGATAAAAATTAGTTCATAAAGACTTGAAATTACTTTTCAGTAGAGAAATCTGTTTTTCATATGTAAAAATATCTTTCAGCATTCCAGGAGAAGTGCACTTATTCAGCTTTCTAATTATTTTTGAATTCCAGTAAGATTCAGTGTAGTTTTAGGTAGGTCCCAGTAACAATGGATGAGGAAAGTGTTGTCAGTTACCTCTTAAGACAGTATCAGAGTTTTTCCACATCCTCATTAAAATTTTGGTTTTAAAAGTCTTCTCCTTGAGGATGAAAACTATTAAACTGAAGTATTTCATGCATTGTATAAACACACACACACATATATATACATATATATATATGTATATATATATTTAGCACATGGACAAGTAAATACATTACAGGCAAAAATAATTTCTCAAAGTATTCTTTGAAATATAGTAGGCTTTCTATAAGCATATTTAAATAAATTAAAAATAGTGATATATAAAAAGATATAATGATTTATAGTTTATTTTTTTAAAAAAATACATCCACAAGTCAGATTTTAGAATTTTTAAATAATTTAAACATTTACATGAAAAAAGTATATTTTTAAAATCTAGATTATGAAATCACCCATTAACATGTTATATTTATTATATAATATAAAGAAAATCATACTAGGAAAGGTAAATATATTCATTATGATCTGAAAATTTCCTGATTGCATGTACCTGATCAATAGAGCAATGAACAGTTAAAATTACAATGCAAGGTTTTAAATATTAACTATTTTTCCTAAATATCAAAAAATCCATCAAGTAGTATAACATGAATTTAACAGTACAATCCTTATTAATAAAAAATTCCAAAAATTGAAAAGAAAGAAAAACATCCAAACATTTTATACCATATTGTACATGAGGGAGTTGTCCTGTGAAATGTGAGAAATTTTGTTATAAATTTAGTTAAACTTCAAAGTCTTAAGCCCAAGCTAAAGAACATTATTAAATTTCACAGGAGGAAGTACAAAATCCACTTAGCCTGTTACTAATCTCTTAAAATTCTTCCAGTGAACACTGATAAAGATATAAGATCTAGGATTATCTGATATTCTTTCTTCTACACTTCTTATTTCGTACTATTGATTAAGTCCTGAAATGATTTAAATGCCCAGAAATACAACTCAAGTATTCATAAATGCTAAACAGCTTCAACAATAAAAGGAAAAAATTGACATTAAACCTTCACATTTTCTCAATATTAAGAAAGTAGATAATTTCCTCAATAAAAAGAGTAATAAAGACTTGAGAGGAGCAAGCAGAGCATTTGAAACCTCAGAGTTTTGACAAGGGCAACACCAAATAGGTTAGAAGGAAAAACTGAAGTTGGTTACATACAGTTTTCTGTAGCTCATCAAAGTACCTGAAATCAGTAATTTGGTGACAATTTGGGTGATACATATGATAGTAAATTCTTGTTGCTTACTTGTCCATATATATTCTTTGTATTATCATGATAACAATTACAATAACCCCAAGAAGTTGTCAACTAAATTGTACTGAAACCCAATTCACCCTCCTACAAACAAATCAGTTAAACATATTCTGGCAACAAAGGAAAATTTCTATTTCCCAATAATTTACACTTTCACCTAGCTCTCTATTTTCTGTATATCTCTTTGGATGTTTGTGATTTCCTCAAAATTCTTTAATTTTCTCTCCAAGTGACTCTTGTACACAAATGAATAATTTTGAAGGAAATAAAATGAAAGCAAGAACATAATTTTGGAATCAGCCAGCTTTATGTGCTTCTTATAATGTACAAACATGACCAATGAGACCTAACCTCAAATGTCTGCAGCAAATATATATATATATATATAAAAAGAAGATATTGTTAATACTTCCTAATATCAAGGAAAACATTTTACCTATGTACCAAATAAATTCATTACCTCCATGTATACATTAGCATATGTATTTATATAATTAAAATTATATAGTATAATTAAATAAATTGTAGAAAGATTCTGTTTAGTCTATCACATATGATTTAATTAATTCATTCACATCAAGCAGTTTGGAAGATGTAATCAAAAGGCTGTGAAAGGCAAAGGTTTCCTTGTAGATTATACTTCCCTTCCAACCCCCTGGATCTTTTACTTTGATGTCACAAGATAACAAAATAGATCCTTTGGACTCAGAATATAAATCATATGTCATAGGTGACTGATAGAGCAGGCTGCGGAAGTTTACAGAACTCACCCATGGAGATTCCAGGTGTGTGTATGTGTGAAATGGTCTCAGGTCTGCTGTGGTTGCTATTTCTGCATTACCTGCGAGGCATGCTGGGTCAGGGATTCTGTACTCACTACTTTGGGTTCTGGCTGCCTGGTGATTTGTTCCCCTAGACAACTATCTTTGCTTTTGTTTATGTTTTTGTTTTTCCACTTTTGACCCTGTTACTGTACAGCATCCCTCAGTCTCATTTTTGTCCCTTTCAAGGGTGGTGTGGTCTCCTTGTCTGTGAGGTTTGCTCTTAGGTATGTGTCTTAACTCCAGAGCAACCTAGATCAGTTCACTTTCACCTTCACATTAGAATCAAAAGAAAACTGTCTATTGTGGGAGCATACTCTTCAATAAGGTTAAATTTGCTTCATGGGTAGTGTCCTAGTGAATCTCAGAAATGTAAGAAATATGTAACATTTTGGGCTTAATTTCTTTGGAGTTCTTACTGAGGTACATTCCTGTGCACAGAAAGAAAAGCCTATGTGGCTTGGTCATGGACTGTTCTCTCCTGGCAGCACAGTGCCCCCTAAAGTAACTCTTGTTAAAAGAATACCACGAGTTCTCACAGTGAGTTCTGTATTACTTAATAAAATGACACTTCACTTTGATTTCACAAAATAAACATACTGTCTACAAAAAGAAGTCATCTTAGATGGTATAAAAATGAGTTTATTTCAACACTGATTTAAATCACAAAAATAAAAATGATGCCTGAATCACTCCCTTGATTTTGAAAACAACAGTAACAAAGTGAAATACACTAATGACTGAAGACTCAATGGAATGTTATTTCTGATTAAAAAATAATGCCTGCCAATAGCATTTGAGAGTTTTAAACTTTGACTGGAATATAGTTATAGGAAGTAGAAAGAATAATTTTTACAGTGTAAGCTTACTTTTAATAGTTTTTATGTGTATGGAATAAGTAATTGAACAATCAAGGAATATGAAGAAAATGTTGAAAAAATACATACAAAGAATAATTTTGGCTTTATTTTAGATACATTGTTAAGCTTCATTTTTAAACTACACCACATAAATAAAACATCACACTAATATTATGAAGGTGCGAACAAGCTGAATTTGATGAGTCAAAATAAGCCAGCTATGACAATTGTCTCTTTCATATGAAGTGAGTTTTACTACAAAATTTTCTTTATAAAGGAAATTGCTTTTCAATCTCTCATCTTTCAGAACAAACATTTAGCTTTATTCCAGCTCCTAAACATAATATAGAAATAGTGGGTTGTCTGAAAGTGTTATAAAATACACAGTTTAAATATACTTGTTTTTCTTGCCTTTCAATTTTGTTGAAGACTGATTTTCTTACTGCTTATCATAGATCCTTAGTTAAAATCTTGATGATGGATCTAAAAACAAGCCATTGAAAAGAAAGCACTAATGTCAGTTGGTCCATGACTCTAAGTGTCCTGCATTGGTTAAGGATTTGAGGTAAATTGTTAAAAAGAGTATAATTCCCAAATGGCAAACTCAGTTAATGCTGAAATGTCTCCTGAGGTTTAGACATTCACTTGATGAAATTTCCAGTAAGATAATTTACTAATTTAATTTCACAAATCATGGTTTTCACATGGTTGCAATATTTGATTGTGGTCATTACTTTAAAGCAAAGCATCACAAACCAGAAGAAATTATATACCAGACAGATAAAGTAGTGTAATCAGGCTGGGAGCCATTTTTTTTCCATAATGCTTTATTTATTGATTAGCAACAGAATACAAGTTGACAAGAGTATACAAGTAGTAATAGTAACTACTGGGGGTTTGGAGTCAATTCATGGCCAACTGCTATAGAAAACTGTACATTTTTAGATTCTACCTTATTAAACATACACTCTTTCAAAACCTAAAGTACATTAAAACACATTTATTTCCAAATAGTTTTCTTATGTCAGCCCATCCCTGGACACAGATGCTCAAACTCCTTTTAGAGTTTTATAATAGAAATATAAAATCCTGTCAGTAGCATCACTCTGGATCCCAATATTACCATTCTTAATTTTCTCAAAAATTTGAAAAGTTATTCTTTTTTAGCTACAAGTACACACACTGAATTCCTGAAAACACATTGTTAGGATGAAAATCTCCTTTGAAAGATAAAATTTCTCCTTCCTATCTGAGCAAATCCAGACAGAAATGGTGCAGAATTGTGAAGATCTGTGGTCATTCAGAGGAACAGGACATGTGTCCACATTTGCATGTCACCAATGTGATCTTCAATCCACACATTCAGTTTGTTCTGAAAATCATTCATATCCATCATCTATCTGCCTATTTAAATATAATTTCTAAAAGGATTCCTATTTGTGTACATTTAAGACAAATGATGGACCATAGAGGAAAGAAATAGACGAATAGTATTCAATTTTATAAATTGAATTCTGTATTAAATTGAATACAATCATTTAATAGGAGGGAATGTAAGTGCAAATAAAGCTTCAAATGACACAGTTAAAAGGTAATCTGTTTTGACACTCCTAAATATGCATGTGTAATTTTAAGCACCAATATTTATATTTTTTTAATTTTACTCTTATGAAGTAGTTTTATTGCAGTAAAAACATATTGAAAACCATGCATTCTTATTCATTCACATAACAGGTCACCAATGTTGTAACAAGCTTCCTGTCATTAACAGGGTCACTGAGAAGAGTCACATAAGTTATGCTTCCCTCCTTGTGCCATCTGCTCACACTTGGTTTGAATGCTTCTGACCTTCTCTAATGGCAACTCTTGGCTGACACAGCGTGGTAACTTCCCACAGCCCTTTATTCAACCCATACAGGACTCAGTGTCAGATGCTAGCCCAGTTTACTTTCTTTGGTTTAACCCTCACGTCTTCTATCTCTGAATTGTTAACAGTTGATGATTTCTTTCATGTTCAAAATAATTCTACTCAGAGTGATAATAAATTAGCAACACTTTTACATTTTCTTCAGGTTCTTTTTAATGAATATGTAAATATATGTATATATATATTTCATTAAATATTGCCTGTTTCAAAGAGTGTATTTCCCTAGAGGTATAATAGAAATAAACTCGCCAACAGCAGATAAGATGTCAGGATGATTTTCAAGGGCTGGGAAAAGCTACAAAGATGTTAGTGAAAGTGCCTCCAGTTCTATCTTAAGAACTAATCTGGAAAGTACTATTAAATGTAAATTAAATAATTAAAATATTTGCATATGAAGTTCATAAATCCGTGGTACATTGTTATGACAAGTAGAGTCACCAGATCCTATAACCAAAATTAGTAATGCACTGTTTTATCTTTTCAGAGAGGAAATATAAATATGCATTGTGTATATGTATTTGCATATATTTTAATAATATATATTTTAAAAACAAATGCTTTCCTTGTTTAGTAATTGAAAACTCTCTTTGTTAGAATGAACTTAAAGACACACACACAGGAGAAATAGAGAGATATAGATGGACACACAGACAGAGAAAGAGGGAGGCAGACACAGAGAGAAAGACAGAGAGAGAGAGAGAGAGAGAGAGAGAGAGAGAAGAGAACTCAGACAAATAATATTTGGAAATATTTTCTTATGTGAATTTAGAGGACATTTTAGTTATAATCCCTCAACTAGCAATCTTCCCTTCAGAAATATTAGGCGTGCACTAAATATATTTGGAGACACTTAGTAATTGTTGAGTTATTTGTTATTTATAAATAAAGATCACTTGATATTGCTAAATTTCAGTCTCATTAGAAACTATCCCTTCTTCCTCTTGGTCCGTGTTGATTATCACGTAGAAAATCCCAATCACAGTACATGCGTTTCATAATATAATTTTAGGACTTTTCTGTTTTTAAATAAAAATCCTTTAACCTATCTTGAGAGTTTTTTATATATGTATATATGAAACTCTTATTGGACAAGACATAATAGTAATATAGAAATGTAATTTTCTGAATTCATAAATGAGATACATTTTAAAAATCATGTAACTCGCATTCTCTCCTCTTTTGTTACTGGTATATAGTGTCAAGTGAATACATGAAACCTGATTTGGGGATTGCAAAAGGAAGGTTGAATTTTGAGAAAAAGAGTATGAATAAGTGTTAGCAATATTAATGCTGCTCTGATTTTTATTGATGAAGATTTTCCAAAAAAATCATATTTAATATAAATAAAACTTCTATGAGGGTGTTCCCCCAGCCACCCTCCTACTCCCATTTCAGGAAAGGGATAACATTTGAAGTGTAAATAAAAAAAATATCTAATAAAAAAAACTTATTTACATTGATAAAATATTTTATATTTTTTGACTTACAACTCTACCAGTATCATTTACTAACTATGGTTCACTGTAAGTTAATCACTTAAAACACTGTCTTAGCATTGTATTAAATTATAAATTGCATAAAAAATGAAGAAAGTATATTTATTGAAACTTAAGATGTTGAAGCACATATTTTGACAAGTTTAGATGCTAAACGTACATACTCAGCAATCAGGGGCATGATGCTGTGAATGTTCATGGTCCCCACTTCAGAGGATGAAGTGCCCCTTCAATGTGTTTCCAATGATAGCCCATGGCAGTGTGATTCATTGTTAATTTTTCACCTTGGTCAGACACCTTTAAAATTAGTAAAATCCTCTCTTATAATTAATTTCTATGAATAGTAACTCCCTATTAAAAATAGTTTTCCATTGAAATATTACTTCACATTCATTATGAAAAAGCATGCTCCTTCTTTTCCAGGCTCTAGTGCCTAAGATGGCGTTGTTCAGAAGGTCTATTTGGAACAGAGCCAATGCTGCACATTTTATTCTTCTTCTTTTTTTTTTTAATGAAAAAGGAAAAGAAATTTTATTTTATAATAACCCATTGTCACTAGAGGTGGCCATTGCTTTGCAGATTCCTACCACATTAACTGGTGCATACATATGAGAACTGGGTTCTCTGTGAGTATTGTCCTGTGGTAGTATTGGTGGCTGTGATGCTAGGGTGGTCCCTCAGTGGTAAGTTTTTGTCTTCCCCTACTAGTCAGTTGTTGGGACGAGGCTATCCTTGAGATGCAGAAGACTCATGCTCGAGCAAGCCCTGATTAACTAAAAGCATTTCTGGGAGAACTTATTCTTTTCTTTGTTTATGTTATGTTTAGGTGTGTGTTTAGAAAGTTCACCAGCATGATTTCTGAAGATGAAATGATCTATTTCACTATGTGCTTTTTATCTCACATTCTTATTCGATTAATGATTAATCTTTAGGTTCTGTCTTTTATGACTTTATTATATAAAGGATCTGTACGTTAGAAATCACATTGACAAAAACAGCTTCTGTTCATCCCTTCTCATATCAATAAAAAAGTTAATACTAGAATGAGTCAAAGAGTTTTTGAACAAAATCATTAATAGTAACTACATATTCCATTTTAATTTTGCGTATTTTATTCAAAAGACTGCACATATTTTATGTGGAATTTTAAGAGAAGTTTTAGATTTTTTTTTTTTTTGTAACACAATACTCTTTGTAGCATTTGTGATGAAAAATAATAGTATCACCTGAGCCACAAAGTTCAGGGAGCATAAATTTGCTGCTCTGCCCTTTGGTGATACAAGGTGCTGGTGTTTGTGAGTAGCTGCACACCTCATAAGAAAAGGGCTGTGAGGAAAATATCCATTGTGTTAAACTCTTCCTCCTGTTCCTGAGTCATGTGCCACCTCCTGTCAGGAACATGAAGTGCAAATGGCCACCTGGGTTTTCCGTCTGGTTTTGTATACTATAGCAGTTTGGTTTGGAGTAATTCAAATCACATAGATCTCTACTGGTCAGTCTAAATCTTCATCAAAAACATTTAGGACCAAAGTTGCCTGAAACCAGCACATCCCTGTGCAATCCAGAACTCTGACTTTCAGAATACCACAAAAACCTTAGAATGCACTGATGATTTTTATGTGTAGTTGTATCTGCTGGTCAGTGACTGATTTGAAGTTAATCAGCATTCCTGCCTTCACTTGCTTAATTTCACACATGCAATGAAATGATTGTTTCATGATCTAATCAATCAATATCCCTTATTAAGTTCATTTTCTTTATGAAATAATGTATTTGAATGTACTTCCAATTTCTACAAGAAGAACAAAAAGGAAATAGTGCAAGCCTTATTCCCAGATTCTAACAATTAGTGTGATAATTTAAAGAGGACATAACCAAAGCAAATAGCATACTTTTGAGTCATTCTTTTAGTTTTAGATGTATGATGTATTTATATGCATTACCTGTGTGCCTGATGCCTAAAGAAGCCATGAGATGGTGATAGATGCCTTGGAACTGGAGTTATGGATGATTTTAACCCATGTTATAAGGTCTGAGCAGCAAAACCAGGTCCTCTCTAGAGCAGCAAGTACTCTTAAACACTAAACCAGTTGGCTAGATCATCATAAAATAATCTACTAATGAAACAAGAGGAAAAGTAAACATGCAGTCTAACAAACAAGTGAAAACTAGAGAAAATTAGTATGACTCATGAACTGTGTTAGTGTCCATGCCTGGTACCCTCTCTATATATTTTGTTACACAACTGCATGTGAAGTACATTTATAAGAATTTTAATGAAAGTGAGTGAATAACAGATTTGAATATGTATAGTCAAAACTAGGGGGAGAATATCATCTCACATAATGTTTTAAAGAGGATATCAGTGAGGACCTGTGTCTTATGCTTGACATTTTTCTTTCCTAAATTTTACATCCAGGTGATTTTTAGAAATTTTATGTGCACTAACATGGTATCACATATTGAATGGTTTTATCAAGTTCAACATATCTTTCTCCTTAAAAATAATTTCTTCCCAATAAAAATCTCTGAAAATATTTGCTATTAGATCTTTTAAATTTGTAATATAATATTGTTATTGCTACCAATAGCATAAACTTATCAAATTTGAGCTAGATTTTGATGAATGATCATTTTTAAACAAGAAGCAAAAGCATTCAACTTTGACATAAAATCATGAGAGTGAGTTATATATTCCTGAAAAATGAGAGAAGTATAACTTGATGACAATCCAGGTCCATATGTAATGATATAACACTATAAAATAACATATGCAGGTGGTATATATTTCATTCCTGTATATAATGTGCATCCCAGAGGTTTCTAAGCCTTCCTTTAATATTTAGATAACAGTTCCAATCATCTATGAGTAGGTTTTTTGTTTCAGTTTGTAATAATTTTGTTTTCCATTCACATATTCTTGCAGAATATTTGCCATTCCCATATTTGAATTTCAAATTTTATCAATCTAGACCAGTATGCTCACATGTAACTTTATTGCCATATTATGATAAGATTATTATCACAATGATTCTACTTAAATGATGAGGAAGTAGAATTAATAGAGACAAGACACTTGTTCCTTTCTATTATGAATGGACATCAAAACAAAATAAGAAAAGTGCTTGTCAGCTAAAACCAACAAAGGAAGATCTTGCCATTTCATTCGAGAACATAAAAAGAACATAAAAGGAACATAGTTACAAGGTGGAAAATACCCAAGGTCCTTTAGTAGGATACTAGTAAGTACTCTATAGTTTTATTGTTCATACTGAAAGTAACTTTGATACAAATACATATCCAGCAGCTAATTTTAAACATTATGCTTTTATTACAATGTAATTAAATTAGCTGCAGAAAGTTCAGAAAATACTAAATCAAGGTCAGATATTAAAAAGAAATAATGGTGATCTTAAGAGCTGCACTCAGGCTACATCCACATGGGAAAGGACAAGAATGAAAACAATGATAAAAGCAAATTTAAAATGCAAATCCACATAACAAATTTAATGACACATATATTAGTAAGCTAACAAATATGAAAGGCATTTACTTAAGTGTAGAATTCTCCATTAGAGTCAAACTAACTGATCAGTTCAGAGCAACTACAGTAGCAACCAAATGCAAATTTATTTACAGTGTGAAATTCAAAGAAGTAAAACATTAATAGGAGAAAAATATAAATATTAACAAAGAAGAAATTGTTAGAATTAGCCTAATTAACAACAGGCAATGTGAGATAGTTTATATTTAACTAAAACTGAGAAAGGCAAATTATTTGATAAGGATAGGATGATGAAAAGGAAAAGTAATTACAGATAGATAGTGTTAGACTGAGCAATCACCAGTAAGGCAATATAGGTACTTATAATAAATAAATGAAATTCTTTTTCAAATTTAATTTTGCACTTTTGCAACTATATTATAATACATATGTCTACAAATAAAAATTAATAAAATATAAGAACGTAGAAAACTATAAATGAATATTCTATAAACATTCAAGGAGACATTTAAAAAGGTGTTGAAAATAAATCTAAAACACAAATGGAAATGGCAATATAAGAGGAAAAATGATGAAATAAGACAGGACAAGTTGGATGAACAAGGATGCAAGTGTGCACAGTACAGTTAATAAGTGCAGTACTTTATCCAGTAGTGAGATATATGCAGTTAATATAAATAGTACTTTATATATGTATGAGACCTATGGATTTAATAGAGCAGTACTTTTCAGAGGTATGAGATATATTAGCTAATATGAACAGCACTTGATATAGCTGTGAAAAATATGTGGTTAATATCATCACTGCTCTCTCTCTCTCTCTCTCTCTCTCTCTATTTGTCTGTCTACCAATCTCTCTATATACATATATATACACATATATATATGTGTATGTATATATATATATATATATATGATAGACTTCAATGATGCATTATCATATGATAATAAAGCTATAAGAGCCAATTTAACAAAATTATTACTTAAGGTTATAAATTACTGATAAAGAAGCATAACAAATGTATACTTTGGGTTTTAAAACTGGTAAGAAAGTCAGGCTGCAATTATGGCTCAGCACTTACCAGCATAGGATTTATTAACGTAAGAGCCTGATTTGATTTTCAGTACTTAAATGTAACTCACAATCATCTGTAATGAAGTTCTATGGGTTCTTAATGTCCTTTCTAACCACTGTGGGCACAATCACACTCATAGATGCATGTACTTACACACAGTCAAAACACTTTCATACATAATTTTTCTAGTTAAAATATTAAAAGTCTGGTGGAAAAATTACATGTATAAATAATTCAACTATTTTAATTTTAGTACAATTGAAAAGAATGGATTTGAATACTCTATATTCGATTTAATCAATGATAATATATAAGTCAGAAGAAATTGGCTGTGTATTATTTGTATTAAAATTTGTAATATTCATTGTGACATTTGTAAGAACAAGCATCTTAAAAAATATGCCAAATGCCATTCTATATTAGCTGTCTCAGCCAATTGTATTATTTTTATTAACACTTTAATTTATTACACTGGGGATTGAATCAATAATTCAATTTTATTCCTCATCATCTTTTTGTTATTTACTGTCCATTCTTTATTGTATTCATGTATTTGACATTAAAATAGTTTACATTTTTTAACATTATCAAATGACAGCTAAAATCAATTGTTTGCCATGTTCATTAATGTGCTCCAACATTGCCATACTTACATCATGAGCTTTGGAGATTACATGGGTGAAATTTATTATTTTTCAGTTTCAAAGTCTGGACTTTGAAAATTTCTTTGTTAGATTGTGCTGTATTTTCATTTGATCCCCTTAAACTTTATTTATCCTGCTTACAAAAGACGAGTTTATCCACAATGGCACTTGAAAAAGTTGAACGCCAGCAAATATAGAAATGTGTATCAAAATAACAAAATAATTCCATGTTCTAGATCACATGAATTGGAGTCAATAGTTTCCAAATTTTTTAACATAAAAATTTTTCAAAAATTATGATCTCTGGGAGTATATTCTTTAAACATTAACAGATATAAGGCTCAGTAATTTTCATATTAACAAATGTACTATATAGGTTTCATTTAGGAGCAAACAAGAAAACATTTACTTTCCTATTGACCTTAGCTATTAAATATTTAGCCTAAAGCATTTAAATATAATTTCTTTATATCCAATGCAAACGTTTATTTTAATACTATTTTCTATCTTCTCTTAACACACAGAATTACAATCATGCTGAACAATAGTTGACCTGATTTTCTTTGATTTGATGTTTATTGAGCTTCCTCAACAGACAGGAATTTTGTAAAATATTGTACACACAGGTGGTTACAGCAAAAAATTCTATTCTGGGAGGGGAGCAAAAAAGGGTAAAAATGACCCCAGTTTAAAGGATTAGAATTTGAGACATAAAATTCTCCTTAATTTTTGTTTTCTTTGAAATGTAATAATTTATTTGAAATTTATCTTTGAAAGTTCACTATTGGTGGCAATGTATTTACCTCACATTCTCCAGAATGACCCAATGGTGTGAAAATTAGAATTATAAATCTGATCTGAGGACCTCAGAATGTAAAAATTTTACTTATTGAGTAATTTATTAAATATACTAAATTCTCCAGTTAACATTGATGTGAATTCATATTTTGAAAACATGCACAGCTAGCTAGAAATGTCACTAAATTGTTAAACTTCTTTCATAATTAGCTGGAGACATCCAGGAGTCTCGCTATAATATGCAAGGAAAAATATGAGTTTTGAAAATCACTAACCTAAAGTAATAAACACAGGCATTATATATCTAGATCCTTCATTCTACATCATTGCCATATATAGCATATGAGCATATGTGTGAGTTCAACATATGGTAACCTAAGCATCTGTATACTGAGGAGATGCAGACAATACAACGCAAGGATCAGACCCTTACTTTCCTCTGATTAATTTTGTACCATTGATTCGAGACAATATAAAGAGAGGACACATTTTAGGACAAGAACAAATAACACTTGATAAGGAAGAGACATATATAGGAAAGTCCATTCTCAAATCTGATAATGATCTATAGCAAAAATTCCTGAAGAATGTTGCCTTCAGCCAAAACATATCCAAATATCACTGGTAAAACTCTAACCACGCCTAGCAATGATGAGGAACTTTTAATCCCAGCACTAAAGAGGTAGATTTCTGTGATTTAGAGGCCATCTTGGTCTATAGAAGAAGTTCCAGGACAGCCAAGGCTACACAAAAAATTCCTCTCTAAAAAACAAAAACAAAAGCAAGCAAACAAACAACTGATAGCAGCATTTACCCTACCCAAAGATGTTAAGATCTTGTCATCCCTAATCTCAATAAAAGCAAACACACAACCACACACACAGAGACACACACAGACACACACATACACCCCTGACAGAACTAAGTCAAACATGCAAAGAAGAACAGAAATACACAACAGAATTTAAAGGACAAGTAATTAAAAATAATAACCTTGCAATGTACTGAAGTAAAAGAAAATTAGAATTTACATGGATGTGCACCTAATGTTCAGATAAAATGAAGTGAGTTATTAAAGCAGAAAAAGGCATGAGCAAAGGGACTTGGCAGAAAAGGTGAAACACAGCATAAATTTAAAATTCAGTATATAATTTGAAGTAGAACGGGAACAACAACAACAACAAAAAAACCAAAATGATGGCACATGTCTGTAATGCAAACATTCTAATAGGAAGGTCATGGAGTTTGAGAGAACCTTGGGCTATTCAAAACAAGCACATGCTATTGGGTGGTGGTGGGGAGAGATCATCAGAATAGGACTCTCAGATTTTATTAATATGAGCCACCAAAACAAATGCATAATTTGAATATCCAATCAAGGACCTCACTGTTTTTAGAATATTGACAAACATCAAGTGAGCTTTGTGGTACAGGAGAGTGCCTAAAAGGAACCCATACTTTCATGCAAAATATGGTTTCCTCAGTGTCAAAGTTAAGGAGGGAAAGCTCTGTAGAAATACATGAACACTTCTAGTGGCAGTGTAAGAATGACTTTCAAAAAGACCATATACCACCAACACAAAGAGTTAATGATCTGTTCAAGAAGCCCAACGTAGAGGAAAGAAATCACACCTGGAAACAAGAACACCAAAAACAACAAAAACAAAAAAACACAAACAAAATCTTCTATAAAATAAATGCAAAAGTTTTCCAGTACAGCATGATTATGATAGGAAAGAAGTCCACAAACTATCTTGTAAGACAGAAATGAGAAGATTCATCTAGTGGTAAAATTTTGTGGTCTTTCAAGCTCTGGAGGAAGAAGAAGTTTCTAGAAACTTCTTCATATGGCAGCTTTGGGGGACAGTGAGCTTACAAAGGAAATAATAATATAAATAATAAATAATAATAATATAAATAATAAATTATAAATTATGCATATTTGATTTTGATTAGCTTATCACGTTGTACTTTGTATCAGATGCTAATGCATTCTCTGTCACATAAAATATAAACGAAACAGAAGGTCAGCATGAGGGTTAGATTGCATGGCAGACCCTGTGCACATCTTTGCCACACATTTACATTTCTCTAAGACACTCTGAATAACGCTTTTTCTTTCATCCTCAGTTGAGTGGATCATTTTAGGATTCAGCTCTCATTTTGGCTTTGAAGTTTCCTTTCCTATTTTAATTACCTTTGATGGTAGGGTAAGACTCTTGCACAGAAAAATTTATATACTTAGGTTAATATAGCATACATTTAAAAGCAGAGGAAAAAATTAAAAATCTTTTTGCTTGAAGCAGCATTTAAATTGTAAGAGCACATCACATTGACACGTGCTCAATAATAACATGTAGCAGCTTTCAAACCACTCGGGAAGTGCTCTCCCACCCCACCCGCTTGCTCTTGGAGACAGCTGCCCCTTCCAGCTTATGTACTGAAGGTTTTTTTTTTTTTTTTTTTTTTTTTCCTGATAGACTGATGTCTTTATTTAGGGAGTTGTAAAGAATCACTTCTAGTCATCAGCAGTTTCAGAAACTAGCCATTGAAGTGGGGATAAAGCCTGTTTAGAAGATGGATGCCAACTTTTCATTCAGGATCACAGAGAAAGATATTTCCTACTACAAGAATAGATTCCACAGTGTAGCTAGATGCTTACATTAGCTCTGGATTATCACTGTGATAAACAGCAAAGACAGAGATATTCTTTCTTTTCATGTAGAAATGGTCACATATGCCAAAATGCTTCCACATTAAGCTGTTACTTACTGCACACACACACACACACACACACACACACACACACACACACGCATGCACACATGCAAGCACGCACACATGCATGCACATGCACACACACTTTTATAAATGTGTGTTGACCTAAATCCTAGACTACTACAAGACAGGGAAAACTGGATGTAACATTTTGTTTTCTAAGATGTAATTTTCTTTAATGACATTAATTAAAATTATGATTTATAACCAGGTAAAAGGTAAGAAAAAGTCCTCATTTTATTTTATCTTCCATTAATTGAAATGACAATGATTCCAAAACTGATTAAGAACCAGGCCCACATGAAAACCTCCAAAAGTCAGTAAAGGAATTGAAGTCAGAATGATGTCGTTTCACTCGTTATTTTTTAACTCATTGGTACCACCAATATGGTCCTATTTTCTAAATTTGTAAACCTGAATGACCTTCACTATATCGGTGCTCTGGCAACTTCTGTGTAGTTTGAAGTATACATGTGTGAAAACTTGAAAGGTCCCATCATGGTCTGATCCTTACTTGTGTTTGCAAAACAGCCTTTATATTTCACTTATCTTCTGCAGGACTGAATCCTGTTTGAAGCGAAACTAACCCAATACTAGATTTTCACACAGAATAATATTTCCATGATCCTAGTATGTATTTCAGTTTCTGCTTTTTTCATCTACTTTTTACAGTTTGAACACTGGAAACATTAGATGTATTTTTTGTTTACTTTTCATTGTTATGTCTATATTATATTCAGAATTAATAAAATATCTTAGTTTATCCTTAGATTACTGTTTAATTCTCCTTATCATTTATTAAAATAGCGTGACTTGTGATTCTTTAATATATTAAAATAACTAAATCCAGGAATGCTTTCCTGTGTATTGGACACAAATCTTGTTCACCAAAATAAATTATTAAGAAATATGAACAACTTTTATTAAAATCTCAACTCAGTATGAGATATAATATCTTCCTTTTACCAAGTGTCTAAAACATACTCTCAAATAAAGGTATTTATGAACGGGGACCATCCTACCTACGATTAGAGAGTTACATATCTCCAGCCTTTCTTAAACCTTTTACCCACGCTAAAAATTGAACTTCCTATCTTCCAAGCTGACAGCCTCGCTAGCTGACAGACCTACTGCCACCTTCAGGTTTCTAAGCTTCAGTGTTGTTTGTGAACTGTTTGTCCCTGAAATGTGAAGCCATTCAGATTTATTCATCAGCCAAGTTTGAACTACCCAGCCTTTACTAGAATTCTCTAATGCTGCCTCAAACCCTTTTATCTTTGGGATACTGGTTCCAGTTCACAAGGTGTGAGGAGGACAGAACGAGAAGACACCAGGACCATTTTATCATGCCAAAGATCATATGATTCATATTTTAACCAAAAATAGGACTTTAGTTCCCTCTGCTATTAAGTAAATCTTTAAAACAGTCAGAAATTTATTAACTAGGGTTCTTCTACAGAGAGACCATTGCTGTTCCCTCATGAGGCTCAACTGTTTCTCCCTCCCCCACTTCTGTGTAAAGTCCCTCTGTGTCTTTGTCGTTGTCTCTATATCTGTCTGTCTTTCTCTGTCTCTGTCTCTGTCTCTGTCTCTGTCTCTCTCTGTCTCTCTTTCTCTCTCTGTCTCTCTTTCTCTCTCTCTCGAGTTTAATAAGAGAACTGTGAAGGTAGCTTTTTGATAAATATTTGCAATAATGAGGAGCAAAGTTTTGATCTCAGGAAACACAGTTAAATGCAGAAGGTAGACAAGAAAGTGATATTTCTAAGTCCAGAAGGCAAAGTTAGGAAAACATGACTAGGCAGACCTGTGCTTTCTGCTAGCTCTGGGCTTGACTGAAAAGATCTCCCTCATTGACTAAGATAGAAGAGTAATAGAGTATGATTACAGATATCAACCTTGGGCCATTTCATAGATACACATGTTCCCAATCACATGTAAACATGAATAAACACACTTGAAAATAAAAGGAGAAAATACAGCAAGATCTATTCACATAGGTAGATTTAAGTTACCAAATGAATCTAAAAACGGTTTTGACAGCTCTATTTAGTCTTTGGGATAAGACAATCAGCACAAGGACTTAATTTGCCAAGTTAAACACTCAGATGTCCTATGTCCTTAATAAGACAAGTGGCTATGAATTACAGGTTGTATTGTAGAATGTCATCTGGATAAAGAAATGTGGTTAGAGAAACAACCACACAAAATTAAGTATGTCACAATAGAATGCTGCCAAAGAATTAAGGCTGTGCTTTAAATTCTATAACTGTAGCTTTCTTTTGTTGTTGTTGTTTTGTTGTTTTTAGATATTTTATTTATTTACATTTCAAATATTAACCCCTTTCTCAGTTTCCCCTCAGAAAACCCCCATCCTATCCCCCCTCCACCTGCTTCTATGAGAGTGTTCCTTCACCCACCCCCCCACTCCTGCATCCCCACCCCGACATTCCCCTACACTGAGGCATCAAGCCTTCACAGGATCAAGGGCCTCTCCTCCTGTTGATACCCAATAAGGCCATCCTCTGCTACATATATGGCAGAAGCCATGGGTCGCTCTGTGTGTATTCTTTAGTTAGTGGTTTAGTCCCTGGGAGCTCAGTACTGAACATTGAGGCTGGGACTTCTTAGAAGCTTGACAAGCAGCCTACTGCTAAATGATATATCACTAGCCTGGTTGGATAACTGTTAAAATAATATTTTTTTATTCATTGAGTAAAATGTGTTAGCTATATGACACAATAAGAAACAAGAATTGAATAATTTTGAATGGTTTTTGAGTATTTAATAGTCTTTTAAATTATTACAATTTTCAAAGAAAAAGAAAAAGAGTGATTCACTTTGTACATTTGCAAAATAAGGGTTAATATCACCAAATAGGGTAAGGAATAATGATAGAATGCCTACAAACATTTTTTGTAGTATTAATTCTTGGCAACTATGAAGGATCGCACAGCACATTTATACAATAATAGAATTTTGCCATTTGCCTTAACAGATTAAAACTCGTGTGATGTTTTAGAATAGCTAATCATGAAGACTGCCTTTTGAATAACATTTTGTCATGTATACGTAATGCTGTGGACCTTATAATACAGGATTACTATTCCTTATTGTACTTGCACTACACTTCTTCCCCTTCAGTTGGCAATTGTCCTTCTCACCACACAGAATAGAATTCACTTGAACAAAAACTTGTTGATGATCCAATTATGTCTTTCACTCCCATTACAAACAAAGGGCTAATACTTATTTAAAAATAAATAAACACAAGTGAAATAATTTAATTAACTGTTTAGATGCCTTATAATATAAATAAAAATGCATATGTGGTCACTATTTGCTGCTGAAGACACAGAATTTGAATACTAAGAAAAAACACAGAGAAGGCCTTTTGGACTTTCCACTTACCTAATTCACTAAGTCAACATATAATAAAGACAAACAGGAAGATGTTACAACTTAGTCTAAGAGACTTAAGAGTGTTACTGGTAACATTGAAAATTCCAAAACTTTTTTTGAATGAATCGTTTTTCATTATAGCAGCAGAATGAAATCTACAAAAACAAAATGTAGAAGATTATAAGAGATCTGTTTCCACAAGGTTGGGATTGTGACATGATTATTAGGGCAATAGTTACTTTAGAAGACTGGTAGATATTATGATTGACAAGACAGAATCTGTATATCAGGAGGGATAGAAGCCTTACATAGATTCCTATGACACTGATGCTGATCAGTGCAACAAAAAGATGAAGAAACCTGGATAAGATGCTGATGGAAGATGAATAGTTATAGTTGAGATTCATAACAAAGAAGTTGACAGAGATAGGTGAGCGCCACAGACTGTAGTAGAGCCAGGATGGGAACACAGGCATTTGAAATGAACAGTGTCATGGGCTATGAAGACATTGCCTTGTTTACTGATGTTTGTGATGTAAACACCCCATTACACTCCATATCCAGTTGCAAATTTATAATAATTAAATTATCACACTTCTGAAAATTGGTTATTTGACATTTCAAAATCATTACAAACACCTGCAACTGACCAGTTTAGGATTCAAGGAATTGGGAGGGTATCAAGTATGAGCAATTTATAAGAAATCCAAGCCTGGCAGTGGTGGTGCATGCCTTTAATCTCAGAACTTAGGAGGCAGAGGCAGGCGGATTTCTGAGTTTGAGGCCAGCCTGGTCTTCAGAGTGAGTTCCAGGACAGCCAGAGCTACACAGAGAAACCCTGTCTCAAAAAAAAAAAAAAAAAAAAAAAGAAAGAAAGAAAAAAAGAAAAGAAAAAAAAAAGAAATCCAAGTAAGAAAATGTTTAACTTAAGGGTAATGGATTCAGACTAATGAACTTGTCTTTTTTATGCTAGAGAAATGATGGCCTCTCATGAGAAGGATGTGATGTCTTAGAAGACGGTGTTCACAAGGTTTTATACTGCTAAAAGGGTTATTGAATTACAAACACAAACTTGTATGTTTCAATTACCAGAGGAAGTACAAACAGATTTTATAAATGCATTTAATAAAAAAATTAATTCCTTTTACCATTTTCTTCTACTTTTCCTCTAGTGTATCTTTGAAATAAAAGGTAGTCCTATAGCAGAATTTTAGCTCTATTCTGTCACATTTTTCTACCTCTCTGTTAAACTAAATTTTCTATGGAAACTTGCTCCTTTATCATAGTATCTTTGCACATATCTTTACCATAATCTCAGCACAAATAAACTGATGAAGCATGGATACACTATTATTTATTTGGTTCTCTAATTAACAAATCCATTTTTGGAGACAGTTTTGGTGACATTTATTGTATTTCTCAGAGCATATTACCATATTCAGTCCTTGAATACACTGGAGAATTCTATAGCTTTTTGATATTTACATCTGTTTAAACTATGCTCTTAATTTGTAGTAGAGTATGTGAACTCTTGGTGTTTTGAGTATTTAAGCAAGTATTGGTTCATTTATCACTTTACACGGAATGAGTTGGCTTTGATACCTGATAGGTCTTGAATCTATCTTACTGATATATTTTTGTATACCTTCTCAGAGTTTATATAAATGGTTTCATTAAAATGTTCAATTCATCAAGACACCTAAGTAATTTAAATATCCTGACTTCTTCCTTTGATGACAAACATATAGCATAGTTGCAAGCTATTGGAGTGCATAGGACCTGTATGATTATTCCTGATGCTTTGTTTATCACATTACAATCTTCAGATAAATAAAGTAGCAGCTCATTTCCATTCACAACAAAGAGTTTGCTCAAAGACAACAATGATGGGGGAGTTTTGAAACTCTTGCTGGATTCATATGTTAATGAACAGCTGTGATGTTTCCCAGACATATTACTAAAAGAAGACAATGCCCAGGTTTTCTGTACAATCTAAAAACTTTTTCAAAGATTCAAACAGAAGCTGTAAGCAAAACTGTCATGACTTTCCATAACTCTATCCTTATACCTTTACAATTCTGAACTGTCACTCAACTAAATTTAGAGAACCCAAATGTTACAACAGTTTTTTCTTTATTTAATATGTTCTTACCTTTAGGAAAAGTAACAGTGCCAAATGTGGAACATAATTCAGAAGTCTGTGTTTCTTCATTATGCTGAAAAGAAGGCAAAAATAAGGATCAATCAGGAAAGAAATAATAACATTAAAAATAATAGCAACTGTGCTGTCTTCACTCCCTGTGTGCAGCAAGGATGCCTGAGGATGCACCCTTAGGTTTTGTAATTAGTAAAGAGACACAGGAATGACTAAGGGCCCTCAAAGGGATTTCAAACACCTACGTTCAAAAACATATTGCCTGCCATTACAGACTTCAAGAGTTAGATGGGAGGCAAGACATATGTACATGAAATGTAAAATAACCACAAAAATTGAAAATAGATACATTCTTGGAATTTTTTCTGTGACTAAGTCTTCCTGAAAATAACACCATAGATTTGAAATCTCCCCCTATTTGTATAAATTAGCATTACATGTACAACTTAGAAACAAATATTAGTGCTCCTATGTGTGCTAAGGACATGGGCCACATTGCTCCTATATGGTCGTACCCTTAATAAGATTTGCAAGCATTCATTCACTCTGACATTCACATGGATAGGAGCTTCTCAGTGAAAGGCAATTCAAATCCTTTTCATTGTCTGTTCAGTCTGCTGTGCCATGAATATATGAATACATCCAAATGATATTATGTAAATTAAATCTACCAAATGGCAGGTGCCATGAGAAGTAAAATACTTTCTCAAGAACTAAATATATCCATAAGTATTTGATTTGAGAAAAAAATGAAGATGTATGAAAATGAAGTATAAATCTATAAGTAATAGTCACTGTCATTTGCATCTACATTCAAATTCTAGTAACCTGGAAAGATCTCAGCAAGCATATCAGCATAGTCACATTCTAAATTTAACCCTTAAGTTAGGTATCATATTATTATTCTTTATTGTCATTTGATCAAAATTAGTATTATACTATCTATTCAGTGATTGCATAGAGAGCAAGTCTTAAATAATTAAGGAAAAATATCTTCTTCAAAAGCCAAATTTTACTTTTAGTAAAAATCCACATATGCTATACCACAAGTGAGTATGTTGTTCATTTCTTTTGTCAGTCTATCAGATTGGTATTGATGATATTACTCTTTAATTTTCAACTATCACTCTAAAAGATACTTTCAAAGAAGATATTTTCATTGTTACAGGATGTATCATGGACCCTTGTTTCTTCTTCTCTTTTTGTACATGTGTGTGCCCATATGTGTGTGTGTGAACACACCAGCACTCACAGTTCTTTCTAGCAAAAAGGAATACCTCTGAGCAATAATCCTTTGAAATACCTTCTGAAAGCAAAATTCTTACTCCTCCTCATATACCCAGTCTTCTCATTTCAGTTAACTATTGTAACTAATATCTGCATCATTTGTAATATTTTAGCCATTTCATAAAACCAGTGAATTTACTCCAGTCTGATTGCCTTTTGAAAAATTTTAATTGAGTTAGCTATTATATATATATATATATATATATATATATATATATATATATATACACACACACACACACACACACACACACACACACACACACATGTGAGAATGCCATAGCATGCACACAGAGGTCCAAACTCAGTTTTTTCTTTCCACAATGTGTTCTGACAAGTGAATTCATCCTGTAGAGTTTGTGTGTCAAACACATTTATGCCTCAAACAACTCTCCACTCTTAACTTCTGTTTTTAAGTTAATTTTTTGGTGCTATCATGTATGTACTAATTTATTTGGATCATATTCAATCCCCAATATCTTTTCTTTGCCCCTGTCATTTCCACTGAACCATTCAACTTCCACATTAGTCTCCTATCAACTATGATATTGTTTTGTGTGTATGAGACCCACTGGCTTGGATTAGTGATATTTGCACTACCATGGATGAGAGTTTAATTACTGGCACATGGACAATTTTACAATGGTAGTATAGCAGAAAATAAATGTCTCCTCCTACACTATAGCCATCATCTGCCAATAGATTTACACCTTGATGGAAAATGATGGATCAGCCTCATACTGAACTTATGCAGGTAATTATTGGCACTGTGGATTCAAAGGTAACAGCCATTACATGTCCAGAAGACAACATTTCACAGAACTACTCCCAATCTGATTTTCAGATTCTTTATGTTCCCTCTTATGCAATGTCTTCTGAGACTTGAAATCATGATAAAGATGCCCCATTAAGAGATAAGTACTCCAAATTCTGACTATTATAAATAAGGCCATTATGAATAGTAGAACATATGTCACTGGGGTATGGTGGGTCATCTTATGGTTATATGCCCAAAAATAGTATAGCTGGGTCTTCAGATAGTTCTAGTTCTAATTTTCTGAGGTACCTCCAGAGTGGTTGTACCAGTTTGCAACACCACCAGCAATGGTGGAGTGTTCCTCTTTCTCCACATCCTTGCTAATATGTGCTGTTACCTAAGTTTTTGATCTTAGCCATTCTGATTGGTGTAAGGTAGAATATCAAGGTGTTTTGATTTGCATTTCCCTGATGACTAAAGATTTTGAAAATTGTTTTAAGTGCTTCTTGGACATTCAATATTCCTCTGTTGTAAATTCTCTGTTTAGTTCTATAGCCCATTTTTAGAAGCTGGAAACAACCCAGATGTCCCAGAAGAACTGATACAGAAAATGCGGTTCATTTACACAACGGAATACCATTCAACTATTAAGAATGAAGATATCGCAAGTTTGGCAGGCAAATGGATGGAATCAGAAAGTATCATCCTGAGTGAAGTAACTCAGACACAAAAGGACATGCATGGTATGTACTCACTAGTAAGTGGATATTAGTCAAAACAGTACAGAATATCTGGAATACAATCCATAGTACTCAAGAAGTTTAACAAACATGAGGGCTCAAGTGAGGATGTTTTAATCCCACTTGGGAGGGAGAACAAAGCCATCACAGGAGAAAGAGGGAGAGAGAGTCCTGGGTGGGAGAGAGGAGGGGGAGGGGAAAAGGGAACATGATCAGATCTGGGATGGGGGAGACCAGAGAGAAGCCCTAAGGACTAGCAGAATGAATGGAAATGTGCAACCTCAGGGAATGGTAGGTGGGGGTTGACACTCTGGAGACCTGGGAGGTGAGAGACTCTCAGGAGTAAAGGGAGATTCCTTAGATGAATTGCCCAACAGTTGGGAGATGGAACTTGTAGAGTCCACCTCTAGTGGAAAGACAGGACATCAAGTGAGGGATGGGGTTGCCATCCCACAGTCAAAAACTTTGACCCAGAATTGTTCCTATCTAAAATAACTACAGGGACAAAAATAGAGAAGAAACCAAGAGAAAGGTGGTCCAGTGATCTTCCCAACTTGGGATTCATCTCAGGGAAAGGCTCCAAGATCTGACACTATTACTGACGCTATGGTGTGCTTATAGACAGAAGCCTAGCATGGGTGTCCTCTGAGAGGACCAACAAGCAGCTGAGTGAGACATAAACAGATACATATACCCAACCATTGGATTGAAGTCAGGGATCCCTGTGGTTGAATTAAAGAAAGGCTGGAAGAAGTTGAGGAGGAGGGTGACCCAATAGGAAAACCAACAGTCTCAACCAACATGGACCTCTGAGATATATCAGACACTGAGCCACCAAGCAGGCAACCCAAGAACCCTGACACATTTACAGTAAAGGGCTGCTTGGTCTGGCCTCAATGGGAGAAGAGGCAACTAACTCTATAGAAGGGGAAACATTGCAAAGTAGGCATCCTCCTGAAGAGAGTGAGGAAGAGTAATGAGATGAGGAAATGTGGGAGGAGGGACTGGGATAAGGGTAATGGCTGGACTGTCAAAAATAGGAGTAATTAAAAAATGAGAGAAAGTAAGATGGGGGTGGGGTACTCAATAATCACTTATTCTCATTATGTTTTCTACTTATCTGTCTCCATATTATCTGTAGTCTACTCTCCCTTACTAAGGTTGAAAGTAAAATAGTTTATGGATATAAACCTAAATGTTTATAATTTGACAGGTAAAATAAATCTGTTTAATAAAACAATAATAGTAGCACCTACCCTTAGGATACTGATACCCACATGTATGGGATTATGATCAAGTTTAAGATACTAGGCATATGCAGATCTCAAATGCAATTGAAAATCAATTATTTACTCTCATAACAGTTTTATACAACTGTTTGTACTAGTGACCAAATCTTCTATGCTAGTTAAGTTACATATTTTACAGGGCCCACATCTGGAAATGAGTAGTGTTTCATTTTCCTTCCCTCTAGCCTGACTACCACCTCCCATCATAGTCAAAGCTAAGAGCTAGGGAAGAAGAGTCTAGCTCAGTCTCAGCCTAAATTTTCTATAACATGTAATCAAAGTGTGAGATAACTTTAGCAATACATTCATATCATTTAGTTCTTGAGGGTAAGCAAAAGCAGTGTGATTTTGTTTTTGTTTGGGGGATCTGGGTGCTCCCTGATCAATAATGTTTAGGAAGGTATTTGCAGTCAGTTGCATGTTAACTTGATATAAACTAGAGTCATTTGAGAAGACAGAGTCCCAGTTGAGAAAATTCCCCCATGAGATCAGTCTGTGAGTATGTCTGTAGGGTATTATTCTTGATTAACTAATGATGTGATCCCATTTTATGTACTGTATATAAAGTGTAACTAACTTAAATAGTTATTGTAATTAACATAAGAAGTAATCGTCCTCAGTTTTCTATTTTAAGCATCCTTATTCTTTTTCATTATTATTATTATTATTATTATTATTATTATTATTATTATTGGATATTTTTTTATTTATATTTCAAATGTTATCCCCTTTCCCAGTTTCACCTCTGGAAACCCCCTATCCCATCCTCCCTCCCCCTGCTTCTTTGACGGTGCTCTGCCACCCACCCACCAACTCCCTCTCCCTACCCTGGCATTCTCCTACACTGGGTCATTGAGCCTTCACAGGACTAAGTGTCTCTCCTCCCACTGATGTCCAACAAGGTCATCCTCTGCTACATATGAGGCGGGAGGCATGGGTTGCTCCAAGTGTACTCTTTGGTTGGTGGTTTACTTCCTGGAGCTTTGGGGATTCTAGTTGGTAGACATTGTTGTTTTTCAAATGGGTTGTAAGCCACTTCAGCTCCTCCAGTCCTTTCTCTAACTCCTTCGTAGGGGACCCTGTGCTCAGTCTAATGGTTGTTTGAAAGCATCTGTCTCTGTATTTGCCAGAGTCTGGAAGAGCCTCTCAGGAGACAGCTAAACCAGGCTCCTGTCAGGAAGTACTTCCTGGCATCTGCAATATTGTCTGGGTTTGGTGTCAGTATATGGGATGGATCCCCAGGTGGATCAGTCTCTGAATGGCCTTTCCTTCAGTTTCTGTTCCATCCTTTGTCTCTGTATTTCTTGCCATGAGTATTTTGTTCCCCATTCAAAGAAGGATTGAAGCATCCACACTAGTTTTCCTTCTTCTTGAGCTTCATGTGGTCTGTGAATTGTATCTTGGGTATTCCAAGATTTTAAATTAATATCCACTTATCAATAAGTGCATAATATGTGTGTTCTTTTGTGACTGTGTTACCTCACTCAGGATGATATTTCTTAATTCCATACATTTGCCTAGGAATTTCATGAATTAATTGTTTTTAATTGCTTAGTAGTACTCCATTGTGTAAATGTACCATATTTCCTGTGTCCATTCTTCTGTGGAAGTACATCTGGGTTCTTTCCAGCTTCTGGCTTTTATAAATAAGCTTCAATGAACATAGGGGAGCATGTGTCCTTGTTATATGCTGGAGCATCTTTTGCATATATGCTCAGGAGTGCTATAGCTGGGTCCTCAGGTAGTACTATGTTCAATCATCTGAGGAACTGCCAGAGTGATTTCCAGAGTGGTTATACCAGCCATTCGGTATTCCTCAGTTGAGAATTCTTTGTTTAGCTCTTTACCCCATTTTTAATAGGGTTATTTGATTCTCTGGGGTTTAATTTCTTGAGTTCTTTGTATATTACCCCTCTATCAGATGTAGGTTGATAAAGATCTTTTCCCAATCTGTTGGTGCCATTTTATCCTATTGACAGTGTCCTTTGCCTTATAAAAGCTTTGCAATTCTGAAAATTGTTCTCAACAATAAACAAATTTCTGGGGAATCACCATCCCTGACCTCAAGCTGTATTACAGAGCAATAGTGATAAAAACTGCATTGTATTGGTACAGAGACAGGCAGGTAGATCAACAGAACAGAACTGAAGACCCAGAAATGAACCCACACATCTATGGTCACTTGATCTTTGACACAAGAGCTAAAACCATCCAGTGGAAAAAAGACAGGATTTTCAACAAATGGTACTATTTCAACTGGCAGTCAGCATGTAGAGTAATGCAAATCGACCCTTTCCTATTTCCTTGTACAATGTCCAAGTCCAAGTGTTTCAAGGATCTCCACATAAAACCAGACATACTGAAACTAATAGAAGAGAATGTGGGGAAAAGCCTCGAACACATGGGCACAGGGGAAAAGTTCCCGAACAGAACACCAATGGGTTATGCTCTAAGATCAAGGAACGACAAATGGAACCTCGTAAATTTATATCCTTTTAGTTAACTACCCATCCTCTTCTCTTCCTCATTACCCTTCCCCTCTCCCTTTAAACATTTCATTCCCAGTAATCCATTCTATTTTCACATTGTATGTATTCTGCTACCTCCTTGCTTGTTGTATTTCCTCTTCATGTGTGTTTCCTGCTAGTTTCTTGCCTTCTAGAGCACTCACTCCAATTTAATACAAAGCTAAGAGTTATAAGTTTATATCCCCATTAAAAACAAACAAACAAACAACCCAAGTGGCAGTTAACTTCCTACCTGTATTTTTTCCTTCATTTCCTTCATCAGAGCTATTATTTTGCAATACTTAATCTGAATTTTATCAGATACAGGTCTTTTCCTTTTTCGTAATGAACCAATTTTCAAATGATTTCAACACCACCTATGTCAGAAAAATCTTAGTGTTAATTTATTATCAAAACAGAGGAAGGACCTTTTATATTCAACTTGGGTTTGTTTATCGCTCAGTTCAATTAATACAGTGGAAAGTAGTGACTCTGAAACTGCAAGAAACCTTCTGGCACACAATTCCACTTCAGAATTGTCATATATAATGTTAAGTTATTTAGCCTCACATCTTTGCTTGTATGCTGGGTGTTTACTGTATGGTCCAACAGGCAGAAGGGTATTTATCTACAACATTCAAATATAAAACTATGGACTTGTCTTCTACTGTGTCACTGATATTTCTAAAACAACTCAAGTCAGAAATTTTAATATAACCTGGACTCTCTCAATATTTTGTGAGGTCTTGAAATAGATATTCATTTAAAACTTATACTGTATATATATTCTTAAAGCTGTCTTGCTTTTAATGTTATCTAATATATATACAATTTTGAAGGATTGGGCCACTCACCCATCTCAAAATTGTTAACCCAGAAATGATTCTGTCCAAAGAAACAACAGGAATACAAAAATGGAAAAGACTGAAGGGAAGGCCATCCAGAGACCGCCACACCTAGGCATCAATCCCATCTGAAGACCACAAATCCCAACACTATTGCTGATGCCAGGAAGTGCTTGCTGATAGGAGCCTGGTATGGCTGTTTCCTGAGAGGTTCCACCAGTACCAATTCAGATGTAAATACTTACAGCCAACCATCTGCCTAAGCCCAGTGACCCCAATGGAAGAGCTAGAGGAAAAACTGAAGAAGTTAAAGGGGATTGCAACCTTATAAGAAGAACAATATCAACTAACTGGACCACCCAGAGCTTCCAGGCACTAAACCACCAAAGAGTATACGTGGAGGAATCCATGGCTCCTGACACATATGTAGCAGAGAATGGCCTTATCTGGCATCAATGGGAGGGGAGGACATTGGTTCTGTGGAGGTTTGATGCCCTAGCATAGGGGAATGCTAGAGCTGTGAGAGAAAAGTGGGTTAGTGGGTGGAGGAACACCATCATAGAGGCAAAGGGGAGGGTGGAGAGGGGTGGGGATGGAGAGTTTATAAAGGAGTAACCAGGAAGGGGAATATCACTTCAAATATAAACATATAAAATGATTAATAAAAAAGAATATAAATCAAACTACATTTTTAATGATATCTATATTTGTTGGTTCTATGTTTAAAATGCATATCCTATCTGTGACATAGAGTTTACTTCATGCTCTTATTATTTATTCTAAAAATCTTACATCATATATATAATATCTATGTTTTTGTGACAGTATGACCTGATATAGAAGCCATTATTAACTTTTATAATATATACTGATATAAACAAATACTTTCCCTATGTAGGTAGAGACTTAAACAACTTATTTAGATCTCTGCATCTTCAGTGTGTTTATGAATGTGTTTAAAGATATAGTGATCTTATAGTATATTCTATAGTTTTATATGTTTTCTTAAAAGATTTGGAAAATCAAAATTGGAGGTTTTATACATTTGATCTCTAAGATTACTAATTTTTACTAAATGACTGCTAATAATTATATTCTAATTTTTAGTCAAAATTTGACGTTAATGTATAAAGAAGATAATACAAATTTATCAAATTTCCCCTCATCAATTGTTACAGTTAAGAAAGATCTTTATGGTCTTCTCTTTTCAATATTATTTCAAAAGAAAAAAAAAACAACAGATGAAATAAGTGCCATTGTACAAACATATTTGCCGTTGTTCAATGTTGAAATTTGGAGATGTTTTTAACAGGCTTCAATAAATTTGATAGTGTCTCAATTTAAATTCTGCTTGGGTATTTAAAACCACCTGTTTGTGCATTCATTTTTTTTTTCATGTTGCACATATAAATGTGAATTTTTGCAAGCAGAAACAGATGCATTCCTAAAATGTGTCAGCACATTTTCAAAAGGATACAGAGAATATGTCCTCATGTGTCTCCAGACTTCGTTGTAACTTATATCAGTGAGCTGTATAAATTAGTTTCTTGAATATCCATTAATGCAAATTACTAGTGCAGGAAACCACCACACAAAAACTTCAAAATCTCACAAAAGGATATTTCTTAGGATGGAACTATGCAGAACAAAGAATGCTGATATTATTTTTTTCTAAGATGATTTTTAAAAATGATGATTTTTATTAATCTATCACATTTTTTTGTAAAGATAATACATTCTTTCTAGAATTTCCTGAAGTAAACAAAGAGGAACCATAGCTTCATTATAATAATGGAAAATAATTTTACTAACCTTAACGAATTAGAGTAGATTACAGTGAAAATAGTAGATTAGGGTGCAGAAGAATGGTTATTTCATTGGAGAAAAAAGCCACTCAGTGGAATGTGTTGCAGAACTTCCAGTGGTCATGGAGATGTTGAGCAACTGTGGTCAAATTGCATAACAATTCACACAGTGTCAAAAGTATCTTTTATTTGCTGGATGTAATTCTTGTTTGGAGTCTTACTGATGAGAAAACTCACATATTCTAGCTCTTTCTGTTCTAAGTTTGGCTTTTTCAACTCAGATCTTCTGGCTCAAACTCCTTTCCAACCTGACTGTTTCAATCCAGCTTCTTCTGGCTTCTGACTCAATTGTTCTGCTTGTCCTCAAACTCACTCAGCCAATGTGTTCTAACTTCCTGACTTTTTCTCTTTCTCTTGATCATAACCCACAACCTGTCTCTGCATAACTGTCCCAGTAAAATTTCCTATACCTCTCTTTCTTGCTCTGTCTTTCTCTGTCTCTCTCCACCTCTCTCTCCCTCTCTCTCTCTCCCCATTGTTTGCTTAGTCCTCTCTTTCCTTTGTTGTCTTCTTGAGAGTTGGTTGTATCCTGTCTGTGATTCATTCTTTCAAATATTTCTCTGATTCATCACATTATCTGCTATTGCAGTATATTTGATCACCTTGTGAACCTTTACATTGTGTTATTTACAAAAAACACTTGTTTTGATTTGAGGTGTGGTTCAGCCCTTAGCACACACTTTTAATACCTCTAGCTGGAATATAGGCAAGCCCTTAATACACAGATTTAAAGTATGTTTTTAACTTCATTAATAATGAAGATAACATTAATTTGTATAAGGAAGAACATAGGTTGTTAACAATGTCTGATTGGTAGACAAAGTGACAATTCAAAGAAAGATTTGGCAGAATAAAATATGCCCAACTCTCACAAAAAAAAAGAGAGGAAAGGATAGCTACTTAATGGCCAGTGCAGAAAGAGAAAGGAGGCAGTTCTACTGGAACAGTTATAGAGAAACAGGTTCCAGAGAGAGTAGAAGGTAGACAAGATAAAGACAAAACAAGCTAATGAATGAGAAAGGGATAGTTGATTAGAACATATTGCCAGAGATAGTATGAAGCCAAGCAGAGAAATTCAAGAGAATCCACAAAAGAGGATCCTGATTGAATCAGCTAGCATTGAGAGGAGTTTGAACTGTTAAGGCCTTCTCCATTTAACATAACTGCAGCCATTTTGTATTCACTGTTATTTTGCTCATAAGGTAAAATTAAGTTCAAGTTCTTAGACTCCTTTACCTAGAAGTAATTATTCATAGCTGTCACTGAAAACTTCTAAAAGTTCAAAGGCTATGGCATATATCAATGTTCTGAAACTCCCCTGTTCACAAACTTTTCACTCCCCATCTTACCTTACTCAGGACCAAACAGCTTAAAGGTTAGCTGATAAAACGTTTCCTAGTTAGCCGAAATGGAATAATGGAGTACTTCCTCCATTCTTGCTTTTTGAACTTTTGAACATTTTTTTTTCCTATAAAATATCTGCCCTACGAACAAACTAGTACCACAATTAGGATTCTGAATCCTTTTTGGTGATCCTGACTGACCAATCTTGGGGTGTGTGCTCAATAAACTATTCTTGCTTTATGAGATGTGTATTCATATTGTTTGTGAAACATACCTGAATCATACATGAACACTAACAGAACCAGAACAAGAGAGTTGAATCAACCTTCCAGATTTCAGAAAGAACTCAGAAAGTGTGAGCTTGTTCAGCAGTAAGTCTCAGAGGCTGAAAGCATTCTGATCTTAGATAAGAATATATAGAGTCATAAGCTTCCAGGACTAGGAATAGGTTAGCAAACTGAGGTAGTAAACCTCAGAGATGATACAATCTGGGAATAAAAGATACTTTAACAGTCTGTCCCTCAATCAGACATCACTTTCAAACATGGCTGTTTTCATCTACAAACTGACTTTGCCCTCCCCTCATCATTTGTGATTAAATGGGTCTACTAAGGTTATCTCTATACTCCATCCAGAGAGATTGAAGGTGTGAGGGATGTCTGCATTCCACCTAGATTACACAGACCTAAATGGTCTTCCTTTGGATGTGATCCTTTGCCAGAGAAGTCATGTTGCCAGATTAAAATTTCTGTACAAGACAGTGTATACAAGCATGTATTTCCTCAGTACATAGTAGTTTAATTCCTTTTAAAATTAACTTAAAATTAAATTTTAAATTAATTTTTTTGAAATTTTTGGAAAATATGTTTTAACTTATTGATCATGTGTACCCATTTTCTTATCTTCTTCAAGATCTATTGCCTTTCATCCCCTGTTCATTCAGCATTATGTCATATGCTTTCCTCACTCATCAAGTAGCTAGTACTTAAACAAGTTCTGTCGATTAAAACTTATTTAACTGTAAAATGCAGTATAAAGAAACATTTCTGGTTACTGGAAATCTCACCAAAAAATGAAAATGCAAATATGAGATTCATGCCTTCTTTGATTTTCTTCTGCAAAAAGAATTTTATTTGCTGCATTTTTTTGTAAAAGATGATTTTACTTTTTGAAAATTTATTACCTTTATTAATTTATTGTGTGGAAAACTTGGTGGGTGAATCATGCTACAATGTATGTGTAGAGGTTAGAGAATATCTTGCCGGAGTTGATTCTCTCCTTATATCCTGTGGTTCTCAATGATCAAACCTAGAACATAAGGTTTGGCTAAAGGAACCTTTACCTATTGAACCATATCTCCCATGATGTTCTTTCAATGTTGTTGTTACCATTTAATTTTAAGCAAATTTTTATATTTTCCAGTCTCTTAATGACTGTTCTATTGCTATTAAGGGGTACCATGGCCCATGCAGTTCTGTAAAAGTAAACGTCTCTTTTATTTCCTCAAATGATGGGTTGAAATGAGAGCTGTACCAAACTTCTGCAAGTATGTGGCTTCGGCTGAGCTCAGAGCATTTTTTCTCAGCTCTAACTAACTTTAGGCCTTAGCTTAGAGCCCTCTAACCTCCATGCCTCAGTTTGGTAACCTAGGCTTAGAATGTTTTCAGCCTCTGAGACATGCTGATAAATAAACTCACTTTCTCTAATTATATCTGAACTCTGGCAGGCTGGTTCAATTTAGAGATTCTGGCCCAACTCCTCTCCAAGCTGATTGGTTCAAACTGGCTTCTTTTGCCTTTTGACAGAATTGCTTCAATGCAATTGAAGCAATGACTGCCTGACTTCAAATGAATTATAACAATTTGTTCTAATCTTCTGGCTCATTCTATCCTCACCTCTATCCAGTTTCTGTAAAACCGCCACCTCTCTCTCCTACCTCTCCCCCCCAACCCCCCGCACTGTCCTTTGAAGTTCTTCCTTTCCTGCCTGTTCTTGTGTGAATTTGGTGGATCCTCTTTCCCCAGAAGCCAGACAAGGCAACCCAGATAGGGAAAAGGAATCCAAAGAATAGCAACATATGTAGCAGTTATGCAGCGTGGTCTCCATGTGGTTTTCCCTAAGAAATGGAGCTCAGGCTATGAGTCTGTTTGCTAATTGTGATTTGAATTTTCCCTAGCTGGGCTGCCTTGTCTGGCCTGAAATTATGTACCTGGTCCCTTAGCAAGTTGATTTGGTAGGGTGGATTGTTACCTATTGCGGGGGGGTGGTGGGGTGGGGCTTCCCTTCTCAGTGGAGAAGGGGAAGGGGAATGGGAGAATAGAGGTTTAAGGTTGGGACTGGGAGGAGAGGCAAGATGTAGGTTGTAATCAGGTTGTAGTGTGGATAAATAAATAAATAAATAAGAAATAAAACAACCCCGAAGTTTAACAACTACAAGGGAACATGAGCTGGAATCAAGTATTATAATTCTTGAAATAAGTACATGTAGGAAAGTGTGATAAACAATCTGTACCATAAGTGTAGTGGTGAACTATAAAACATCCAGACAAGACTCAGTCATTTTTGCAAAGAGAATTTGTTCAATTAAGGGAATAATTGCAGTGGGCAAAATACAGCTATTGAACAGGCTTCCCTTTGAGAGGAAAATGGGTAAAAGGAAGTAAGAGTTGGCTTACCATTTTTTTGTCATCCATAGTATACAAAGAAAAAAATGGAACATATTAGTTATTCCAGAAGAGAACTTTCCAGTAGTTTAAATGTTCAGTTCATGGGAGGAAGTGGTTATTACACTTGGTAGAAATAATAGAGGCTACCAGCATGCAGGTGAAGGCATTAGTAAGGGCACAGTGCATGAAACTACATTAATTAAAGGATGCTCAGCATCTGAACTGAATTTGAAAAAATATTCAGCATGCAGCTACTTACTGATGAGGTTGTAAAACAAGGGGCAAGATGGCATCAGTCTGAGCATTATAAAAGTGAAAAACTGGAGAGTTATAAGTAACTAATAATTCCTTGATAGAAAGGATACATAGCTCAGGTCGCTGAATGAAAATCTGTTTCTGAAGGACTGGTTTGTTGGAGCCATAAGAAATATTTAGTTATGATTAACTGAGCTCTCCATGGTTGTCAGAAAAAAAGGACAGAAATTATTGAAGGAATGAGTGAGGTAGTGTTTAATGATTCTCAGGTCACCTAGCTGTTAAAACTGTGTTTAAAGGAAAGAGAGCGAAAAAAGACTCATAAGGTGTTTTAGTTTCCATAGTGAGTCTCATTGTAGAGTGTAATCTTTATGAAGTAGGAAAAGTTTTGTGAGAGCTGATTGATCTGGAGCAGCAGTTCCATTGGTTTTATAAGTTGTAAACTACCCAAGAGGAGATTAGCAAGGGAGAAAGTGTATGATGCATGTGTATAGGATATTCAAAAGCAAATGTGGCCAGGTTTGTTTAGCTGATGTTCTTAGGGTAATAATTTTGATTGAAGTCCAACTGCGGAGTTATGAGTTATGGGAAGTTTTTCAAGCCAGGCCAAAAGATCACCAAAAGAGAAGAAAAATGTAGAAGACATTTAGGTACAATCGGTTACCCTTGTCTCCCCTGCAATGAAGAAAAAACATATCTTGGGGACAGAAACGCCTGAAAAAAATCCTCCTATGTTATAGCTATTGTTACTTACAAGTGAAATGATCAGTCATGATAAAAGAAAATCCCTGAAGCCATATGGTTATTGATTGAAAACCACAGTCTAATGTGTGGACTACTATCCTCTGAGGTGCCCCTACACTCATAAAAGTTACCACAACTGCTATTGGGTCCATGTTAGCACTAGATGGCAAATCCTCATTGCTGAAGATTCCACATGCTTTGGCTTCAGGGCATAGAGAAATTAGGCTGAGACTTAACTGGAAGATCTTTCTCTGAAGTTGGTTTTCATAGTGCCATAAGAAACAATGTAGGTTTCTAGTAGAGAATTGTACTAGAGTACAAAGGAGGAGTGTAACAATTACTCCTAAGCCAGTGGTTGTTAACCTTCTTAATGCTGGGTCATATATATATATATATTTGTGATACCCAACCATAAAATTATTTTGTTGGAACTTTATAATTATAATTTTGCTATTGTTATGAATAACGATACACAGAATATCTGATATGTCACCCCAAATGGATTCTATCCCACAGGTTGAGAACTGTTGTTATTGACTGTGAATGCTAAAAAAGATGTGAAGGCCAAAAAAGATGTACGAACCAGTACACTGATGAAACAATTGCTATGGGTACTATTTTTTGCTTTCTTGTTGGATTTAAGACCCAATACACATGCAATAATTAACATCTCTTCCTGTAAGCCAGTGCATAACCCTAGCTGGGGAAGCTTCAGGCTGTAGTGGGAAAGTGATAGCTATTATTTTGTCAAATGTGATGTTCCTGTTAAATTGATTTCTAAACATTGGTGTTTATAACTACTGATTAATGGTATAAATATTCTGTTGTAAAGGGTGATGCTTTATAGAGACTCATATCTGGCCAAGTTCCTATGCCATGGCACAGTGGCCCAATGCTCATCCATAGATGTAGAAAAATAATCAGATATCTATATCTCTTCCTCCAAAACTAAGGAAACATTATGCAAAAAATGTTGTAAAAATATAAGACCTAGAACAGAGGTATGATACTATGTAGCTATGGTGGCTTGAATAAAAATGGCCCCCTTAGGCCCATAGGGTGTGGTGCTATTAGGAGGTGTAGCCTTGTGAGAGTAGGTATGACATTTTGGAGGAAGAATGCACTGGGAGCAAGCTTGAAATCTATGATGCTGAAGCAAGGCCCAGTGTGGCTTTCTTTTCCTGCTGCCTGCCAAACTTGAGGTAGAACTCTCAGCTCCTTCTCTAGCATCTTGTTTGCATGCATGATGCCATGCTTCCTGCCATAATGATAATAGACTAAACTTCTCAAACTGTAAGCCATCCTTAATTAAATGTTTTTCTTTATAAGAGTTTCAGTGGTAATGGTGTCTATTTACAGCAATAAATCCCTAACTCAGACAAAAATTGATTCCAGAGACTGTGGTATTTATATGACAGATCTAATCATGATTTTGTCTGAAGGAATATAGAATAGTATGGGAATTTGGACTAGATAAAGTAACTGAATGCTTTAAGTGGACCCTCATGAGAAATTCTGGTAGAAACATTAAAGACAAATATTTTATTAGGTACTGAGAGTGATTTGAACTGTGGGGGCCAG